>DWNE01006778.1:0-12793 GCA_018249875.1 Cecropterus toxeus
AAGAATTGCTTCACGCTAGAAATAGGTGTGGCGGTGGTACTTCCCCGGTCGAACTACATTGGTTCTACCACCTGGCGTAGACTGTGTGGTCGTTTGCTACATATATATCTCCTTCTTTTTCACGTCGGTTAAATATGGAATGGAAAGGTATGGAATGGAATGCATTGACTACTTCGCATTATTTGAATTATATATGCACAAATGTAGGTAATTGATAAATAGTCAGCTATTTTTTGTTATGACCAAAAAATAATATAAATAGGTTCCATACGGGTAATTTACATCAAGTATACAAATTCCAGTGGCATGGAATTTCTCATAATACTATATTAAGTTAAAATTTTGCGTATGGAAATTTAAGTACCTTCAAATCTTTGCTACAAGTACAACGTGCCTTCGTGTAAAGGTAATAATTGTTCTATCTTGTTTTACTTATACATTAGCTTAGGGGTACCGAATCTTTATGTATTACCGTGTCATTTTTAGAGAAATATTTATTTAGGCTCTAGATATGTGGTCAAATAAATTTCTACCTTAACTTTCTTAGGTCGTCAAATGTGACACCGGTGTTTCTAGGATTCAGCGATCAAAATCAAAAAAAAACGTCACTCGACCCCTGTCAAATCTCTCCTAAGAATCCATTTTACCACTCTGGACACTTTTAAAATAGTAACTTTGAGACATAAGTAGTTGAAGATGTGGCATAAAATTGACACGTGCCATTGGTTCACCATCCCTGCACCAGCTCTTCTCTGGAAACTCGTTCATTATATAATGCTGCAATATTGAGCTGGAAATTTAAATATAATATTATTATTTTTAAATTACCTATACAACTGAACTCGATTGAACTCTACATCCAGTTATTGGAGTTATTTGGTATTCAGTTGTTGTCAAAGCCTCAATTGAATGATGAATTTAAATTAAACTGCTCTAAAATATCGGCATAATGTTTAAATTAATAGTGATTCTCCTGCTATTTATTTTCCTCAATATCACGAATGATAGTTGATTAAAATGTATTTATAAAATACGTTTAAAATCTTTTTGCAATCTACTTTATGTTCAGGAAAAAGGACTTAATAATACACCCTGATATATATGCGCCAAATCCCCAAAAGATAAGAAAGGTAATTATAAGGGCCATTTACCTTCCACCACACACTTGAAGAAAGTTTTGGTTTCCGACCATTATACTAAACGCCTTTGTGTAACTAAACATGTAGATAGTTTTTTATTTAATTTAAATAAGTTGAAAAATTGCAGAGTGAGTATTTATATTTAGCATGTTTTGTACATTTTGGTATATTTTTGATCTTTTAATACAATACATACAATTATCAACCCACCTCCTTTGTACCATTTCCAAAATAAATTTTAACAGACAAACTGAAACAAATATCTAAACGGGATGTATATAATTCACGAGTTAGATTTTTTTAAATAAGTATATTATTATGACGTACTCATTACGCTTAACATTTTATAATTGTTAAATATTGGCAAAGTTTAGCAATAAAATTCCCTTTCCATTAATAATTTAAGCACATCTGCGACTGAATGATCCGGCGAAGGCGACCGCAGCCTTATTGGATCCGGTCCATTTTCCTCATTCTCTACAAACTCTTATTTCGTTATCTTTCATAACGACTTTAATCAACCAGTGTTTGGAGAATCTCTTTTTACGTTTATAAATTTAATCTTTGTGTTTATCTACTGACGCGGATATCAAATGTGGACACAGAACAATACTTATTTTTTATCAGGTCACATTATAAGTAACGCGACTACTTAATGGATTATATAAGTACATACATGCTGTTGTTATGAAATACAAGTTTACAATCGCGGTTACGCTTATGTTCTCTCTATTAAATGTTTTAAAGTTACATTTAAAAAAAACGATTTATTAAAAAAGCTTTGCCAAAAAAATTCAATACATCAACATATTTCCCAAGGTTTCCAAGATTGCCGCACACAGATAGACAAATAACGCAAAATATATTTTCCGGAACTGTTTTCTTGATTTGCTGTCGCGTAAACAATTTATTACATGAAAAGTATTATAGTATATGTTTCAAAAATTCATTTAAATAGGAAATTATTTTTAAGTGCAGACAGACACATTAATATTATATTTGTACAAATTAAAAGCAATTAAAGTTATAGTACAAAAACAGCAAAATTATTCGTAAAATACCCAAAATCATTAAAACCAGTAAATGAATCACGATTCCGGTGCGATTGAGGTCGTTATTACAAGACACCGGTTATTGCAGTGACTGGTCTATGACCGTAGTTTGTACCACAGAGCCTTCATTGACGCACGCGATTGTCCACTGTCGAATTTGGCGCAAAATTTAAATACAAAGTGAATAGTTTGCGAACATTTGTTCGATGTGCTAGTTGTGATTTAAATCTTGCTTTTGTGTTATTAATAGGTAAGATACTTTATATTAATTTCTTAATTATAATTTCATAGTATTGCACCCATCTTTGTGCAAAACAATACGCGTCTTAAAAAAAACTAAATTAAAAAGTAATCCTTTCCATTTATCTGAATATTTCTTTTAGTACAGATTCAGTTTTACATCGCAAGGTGTAATTATTTTCAATCATCTTAACTAAGGTCGCAAGTAATCGCGAGGTTAAGTGCATAAAATTCGCTTTTTAATTGAATATATAAGGACATTTCAACATAAACATTTATTTGCTAACCGAAACCATATTAAAAAATATGAATAAAAAATCGATATAACTGAGAATTCTCAAAAGTTCTTAAAAGTGTTAAACCCACAAATCCGCATTTAGGGAGACTATTTGATTTAAGTTTGATTCTTTTAAATTGTTATATAAAATAAGTTTCCATTTCATTTACCTTTAATTAATATATTCGATCATGTTATATTGTTTTGTGAATGTACATTTCTATAACAATTTTAGTTCTGTTATGTTTCCGATATTAGTAAGAATACATGTATTTTATAACAATGTGGAAAATTATCGCGAATATTTTTTCTGATAATAATTTCTATGTTAGAGAAACGGCGAGTAAAAACGCAATAAGTACTCGTATATGCCAATATGGGTAACATAAAACAGCGCAAAATATTCTATTTTAAGTAACAATTCTTTACTCATTGTATTAATTAAAAACCAATAGTTAACTTTCTTATAGAACTTTTAGAAAATTAACATTCTGTTCAAATTACTTACTAATATTCTATTAGTTAACTACATTACTTAATTCCAACAGACTTGGAAAATAATGAACCTATTGCGATACCTGTTTATTGCGGTTTCCGCTAAAGCCTCTAATGATTGCATCGAACATTACAATAACAAGACTTAATAGAATTCCATTTAGTAAATACTTGTATCGGTGATGTCAATTTTTAGGAACAAAATAGGATTGTTTAAGTAATAAAGGCCATTAAATATTTACTTTTATCTTAATATATATTTTTTTGACATTACATCAACAAATAATCAGTTTAAAAGTAATGAAATCAGACAGTGGTAAAACTGTATAATATTTTACTAAAAGCTCTATCAAAATCTGTTTTTTTTTATACCTAATTTTCCTATTTTATTTAATCTTTTTTTGTCTTCATAAAAATATAGTCTTAGCATGTAATCTATACGGAGTTTTTATGAGACCAATATTTATAACATGCGACTTTGAAATAATAGGGCCTTGCAACGTAGAATTGAAAAGAACAATAGGCTGATTGACAAATACATTTACATGTTTCTACCAACTTCTTACAATGGGTACTGATTCCCTGTTAGTAGCAAACAAAGACAATGTACAGCCACATAGAATAATTTCAATAACTAACGAGATTTGAAAAAAGCAATTCCATCCACTTTTAATATAATAAAGTTTGTGTCTCGGTCATGAAGGTACATTCATCCATCAGCACTTTAATGTTATAAAGCCCTTCTTTATAGGAAGAGGGTAGCACCGTTGTCATCGTGTTAGGCTATGCGTGTCAGTAACTCTAAAGTAATATGCTATCCATATATTCGCTTATTATACGTAAGGTTCGATAGGGGCAATGAAGTGAACGCCCATGGTGTTCTATGGAACACGTTTGGTCGTGTCTGTGGGTACTCTCGCATTCGTTCGCAGTTCTAGCAGCGTAGACCTTTGGGGGCTTTCCTTTGCTGGACCATTTCAATTCTTTTAGCTTTGAGATGCACACTAAAACACCGCTTACGAAAGCTCAAGGCTGTAAATCGACAAAGGACTTCAAGCTGTAAATTGACGAAGGAAGTCACGTTGTCCTCTGTGGATCAAGATTTTCTTAATGGAGAATGGAGGATGGCGTAAAAGATTCTCCTCCGATGCCTTGCTCACTCGCTGCGGGCGGGGAGATTGAACAATGATCAAATTATTCATCTCGTATTTCTATTATATCTTATTCATCTCCTATTCTCATGTATGTCGTGGGAAAGAAAAAAAATGATATAATAGGTCACCTAGCTTCTCACTCAAAAACGTCTTACGAAAAAGTTCCAAGTATGAGCCTAAAATATAAAAAAAAACTTAATAGAATTAATAAAACCTACATTAAAACTATCAGTAAGTAGAATCTCTTCTCAAATACATGATATGAAAGCAGCGGAATATTCTATGAAGAAAACCGCTATTATGTTTTTGAAGAATAACTCTATCACATGGTCTGCGGAACTCTTAGATAGATACGAGTAGCGTCTATAGAAAATATCTATGTTCAACGATGTGTTTAAGGGCGTGTTGACAGACATACTTATACTCGCACCTTCTTTTTTACCCACTTATATAACGAACACTACTAACTATGTGGTTTCACCCTCCTTTTTTATGAATTTTATTTATTTACAATTTAATTTATTTTCATTTTTTTCTCCGCGGGGATTGTTATTGTGTCATTGGGTTGATGTTTTGTCATAAAACCACGAACAGTACTACCTCTGAAATCAATCAGACAATCAAATAATAACATCAGTGTTCAATGCTGCTGTATTTTGGTCCGAAGGGAAACATATTTATCAGAGGCATTCCAACTTGGTTCTCAGGCCTGTGCCCAACTTTAGGTAAAGCTCCTATCTTATCTAGGGTTGATTATAGATGTCAAGTACGGCAGTGGCCACTTTCAATAAGGTGTACTGCATGCTCGTTTGCTATTTTAACATTTTAATAAAAATAATGTCCCTGTTACTCTGAGAGAATATCCGTGCTCGTCAATGGACAGTAATGTGTCAACGACATACTTCCGTAGAAGCTAGTCCATGAATTAATATTGGACCGTGTTTTAGATATTTATAAATACTAAATCGACATAAAAACGGGATACCTGTCGATCACAAATATGAACATAGTATGAATTTTGATCCTAAGAAATAAAAAAAATCTAAAATTTTTATTTGAAGGGCAACACGTATACTTTATTTATGATAGTTTTGATCTTTGGACTCATAATAATTTGGCAATGTTTGAGCATCGTATGAGCTATGAATAAATATTGATATACAAGAGTATTTTATTTACTCCTTGACGTAGTGCAGCCATGCGCAAACTTTGAATACATAAATTAAGCATCATATTGAATTCTAAAATATACGAAACGATAAATTTATACATATTAGTTCAATAAACGAAATTGCATCACTCGGGCACAAAAAAAGAAGTTTCCGTTAAAAAATACCGATGTTTGAAAATTAAAAATGCTTTTGAAAAATTGCATCGTTGTTCATATCACAAATATGATATTCTGACACTTTTTACGGAAACGTTTGCTTCATTCAATGCGTGTTTGATAGGCAGTATATTCAATATTACTTTATAATTGTAGACGGTGATCTATTTGTAGCCGATATTAAGCAGGAGATTTCACAATATGATATTGAGGATAGATTAATCGACACAAGTGTTGCGGAGCGGTCACCATACCGATGTCAAACGCAATGGGTTTCGGGTTCGATGCCCGGCCAAATAGATATCGGGATGATAAACTGAGATTTAGATCTGAGCCTTAAGAGTTAGCGTTATTATTCAGTTGCTGCGGTAAGTGAGAATGTATAATAAGTTGATAATACCTAATAATACACAAATAAAATCTCTCCTTTATGGTAGGGTATTCATTGACGACTACGATATCGCAAATGTTTAGAAAATAGTGACTTTTCAGTATATAGTTCCCCTGCCTTTTCACTTGGGGATAAAAAGTAACCTTTTTTCGATTCAGGGGAAAAATCTAAAGATACCGGACCTTCTAAGGGAAAGTTTAGTGAAATTAATGCTCACTAAAACCAGCTGTTGCAATACGCATAAAGGGTAATCACGAGAACTCAAAACTAACCCCCGTGCCATCGTTACGCCATTCTAAGACTAGATTTCCCTTGGATCAAGTAACCTCTAAAATTGCATAAGGACTCCTAGAAACACCAAACGCATTGGTTTAACTACAACATTACATTGGTTTTAATCACCATTATGCGCTGTTTCATTGCGCTGTTGGCCATTATTCAGATTTAGCTTACAAAGGACATAAGGATTACCATTTAGGCTCTATTTCATTGCAATCAGCTCATTTATGCGGGTTCCGATTAGCAGGTGCGTTGGAAAGCGGTCAGAATATGTACCTATCATTTAATATAAAGTACGTAACTATGAAAAAGTGTAAGAGATGTGAAGAATATGGAAGAAATATTTTTATTTTTATGTTCTATGCAGTAGGTCTTGCAGACGTAGAGTCTAAAGATCGCTCCCTTAGAACTATTTTACTTTGTAAACAATTATTGGTAGTACGAAAGTAAAACTAAATATTATTTACTCTAGAATTAAAAATCAATAAACAAAGATAATATCAAATAGACTTGACACATTATAACGGATTCATTATTACTATATTAAATAAAACGTGTTTATAATCTCATATTAAAAAAAATCTCGAATCCTAGAAAAAAATGTATTTTCTTCTTGTCTATTGTCACGCATCATTAATTTCAAAATTTCAAACGTATAAGTATAACGTATAACATATCAAGCACATTATAAACCTGTTCGATAAGGTTTATTATTATTATTATTATTAAACTCTACTATATATACCATATAAGCATTTATTAAAATCAACTTTGCAATTTAGCATATTCTATTTCCTATATATTCCGATTTCTCCGTCAATGATCAAATATGATATACTCTGTCAACGATCAAATATGATATATGATATGAAATGTACAACAAGTTTGACAAAAAAAAGGAAAATTAAATAGGATTACTGTGCTATTTAATATTGCTTTAAGACCTTTAAGTAATACTTACATACATTGCTATCATAAGGGTCAAGAAGAATTTAATTAGGTTGTGGCATAATCAGTACAATTGTTCAAAATTAACGTATAATCTCTTTTCTTAATTAGCTAAAACGATTAATTCGAGTTGACATTTTTTATGCACCAGTTTTATTAAGTTCAATGTCAGTTGAGTTCAGAATCATGATGGTAAAACATAACATTACGTAAGATGATGCAAACCACAAGTGAAAGTGTGGAGATGACGACACGATGGCCATTGGCAATCTGAGGCTTAGATCTCGTGCCTCTAGTACTTATTCATTACTTTATACAGTACATGAAATACGAGTGTTGAGAAACTTTAGAAATAACAAATCTATCATTAGTTATAATTGACTTACTCGGTATGCCACTGTCGAAGAATGAGATATGCATATAAAAGGAATTGTACAAAAGCGTTGTGAAGATAGAGACATGGAAAATAAAATAGTCACACACCGGGACTGCCGACAAAAGTATTATAAAAAATGCCTACATGCATGTGTAGACAAGTATGTACATACGATACAAAATGTATGTACAATTGTACATACTTACATACATAAATGTCGGTTACGGTAACATTGTCGCGAGTTTAAGTACTAAGAGCGTTAAATTTAAGGGAGTTCTCATACCCTTTTTATAGGAATAGCAGGTAGATGGGGCGATCATTAGATATCGTCTAATGCATGTACATACTTGTGACGTCATCTGTTTGTAATAATTAAACACTTGTCAGTGACAAATATATTAAATATCAGGTGCAAAGCACTGCACACGTACATACATATATATAATATGTATGTACGTGTGCAGTGCTTTGCACCTGTAATACTCTTCCTCTGTTCATGTATAAATTTATCGTTCCACAATTGCAGTGTCACTAGCTTTGAATAATGTATGCTTTGAATAATACTGTTTCCATCATAAAATATAAGATTAATATTTCTATCGGCATTGAAATATATCATTTATGTATTCAAAACAAAAGTATTTTTCTTACCGTTAAAGTAATAATGGAATAATACACTAAATTAGATATTACTGCTGAAATACCAAGCAAAACCAAAAAAATAAGACAAAATATAAATAAAGTAACGTAGAGAAAAAACGAGTACTAATATAATAATTTTAATATCGAGATACTTTTAATATAAGTTGATATTTCGTATTCACAGACAGTATGTGAAACTTAATATAAATGTATATTACTATGAGTATGGGTTATTACATGTGTGCATATATTTCAATATTTTGTTATTTTGTAGTACTATATGATCGTTTAAGTCTATGCCATATATTTTTAATTCATATATGAAAGTTCTACGCGTGTCCTACTTAAATTCTATATGGTAAGGAGGTAAGAATTTTGTTACATTTAAAGCGCTTTAGTTCTTAAACGTTTTGTTAAGATCTTTTTAAGTATATTTTATTCACGTACCGCTCGGTCACGGTACCAGACTAAGTGACGAGCGACGCGGCAGGCGGCGCGTATTTTCGAGCGGCGAGATGTCCATGCCACTGCATTAAGCGACAGTGACAAAAGTGTACATACCTACTTAAGCTCTTTATACTTATCTTTGTATTTTGGATAACACAATGACATCGATTTAAATACTCTATTCTAATTAATAACTCTTCATTAATTCATAACTATCAGTAAGTATGTAATTTTACAAACCCTTAACAATAGCATTTGGCAAAAATATAATATTATTAACACTAAAACTCACACTTTATGAATAAATTATTTAAAATCGTCTAAATATTTATGTTTTAATAATTATACGGCTAAGTTAATTCAGTTTAATCTCTTTTTCATCGCGTTCCTATTTAATTGGCCGCCCTTCATTCGTACTTGATTGCACAGCGCTATCGCTACCGCGGCCCTCTTTTAATGATCCGTACGTTTCCATATATGTTCTTCAAGCATATCGCCTAGCTCCTAGATATAGACTCGCTATCGCGGTCTGCTGTAACCGAGCGGGCAAACATGTTAGTGTGATATTAAAATAGTGCAGTAAAATATAAGACAAACAGTTTCTCCAGAGAAATAGAGACTGTAACTAAAATGTAGACGTTATTTGAAAATTAAACAGCTGCACCACGTAGGTACTTAAGTTGAGATTTTACGCTAAATGTAGACAATGTTGCACAGTTCTATATAAACTTAAGAATCTCATATGTACAAATTAAATATAACTTGAAACCGTAGTAACATATAAGCTAACTTGAGAATATGATTAAAATGCTTAAGGCGTGTCTAGGCGAGTGTAATACATATCACTTACAAATATGTATGACAAATAGTGTGAATCCAGCTCTGGAAAATTTATCGTGATTCTGTAAAGATAAAAAGCAATATCGAAATTTAGAACTATTTAAGATCGAAATTTTAATACAGTGTATGTTTACTACAATTTTTTTTTTTATTTTTGGGGTACGTTACAATCGAATTTTGACCTTTGCGACGGCCAACTAGTGTTATTTACTATATTAACCTTCATACGACACTAATACAAATCTCATGTAAGTAATTTATATTCACCTAACATTTACAAAAAAGATAAGAGCCAATGCGTATGTCGGAAAAGACACATTTTAGTACGAATGTAGGTGAGGAGACTTCATTTCCTAAAGCAAAGTTTTTCTCAAATTCATATGTTTTAATAATAAAACAAAATTTGATGTAAGTAACATAAACTCAAATGGTATTAAATTAAATGAATTTGATAAAGGTTGCAGTTGAAATCAACTTAAAGTTTTCCTTGCTTATAGTTGATAGTAAAAAGATAAAGTTGGCTTCAATTAGAAAAATACTGAAGTTTCATAAAATAATCTATTCATTCATCAGCCCTTGGAGGTCTAATCATTTATCCAACCAGCCTTTCGTGGTTGACTGCTGGTCCTATGCCTTCTGTACCCAATAGTTTCTCGAAGTCTTATATTCTATTATTCTTAGAAAATCAATGTTCCCACATATATTTATTAATTTAAATAAATTAAACGAGAAACAATAACAAAATACAAGTAAACATGTTTAAACTGCGACCACCTACATATTTTCTGGTACATGAGCACCTGGTATTTATAACAACAACAGCGCGTTTCCAGATATTTTTCACCAACTATAAGAAAATTAAATCAAGGGTTCCGCAGGCAATATTGGAAATATTATTCTTATGTCATTTGTTTCTTTTTTATTACAGGAAAGATGAAGCATTCTACGCTGTTGTTCCTTGTAGCGGCGCTACTTTCACAAGTATACAGTGTAAGTAACATTTTATTACAAAAAATCGGCCATATGAGTCGGTCTCGTGCACAAAGGGTTCCGTAGCATCATCTATGAAAAAACGACAAAAAAAATGATTTTAGTATGGAAACCCACCCTAAAATTGTTTTTAGGATTTGTTGTTATAGCATCAACAGAAATACATCATTTGTGAAATTTCAACTGTCTAGCTATCACGATTCATGATGTACAGCCTGGTGACAGGCAGGCGGAAAGACAGACAGACGGACAATGGTGTCTTAGTAATAGAGTTCCTTTTTTACCGTTTAGATACGAGACCCTAAAACGTGGAACAGGTATTTAATATCAATAGACGAACTAACGTTCTTTATGTTTACACTCACTGATTTCATACACGAGAAAGTATTCGATAGATTATTTCCTTAAAACGAAAACGTTTGAGGCCGTTCACTCATGGTTGGTTGGCCGGGAAAATTATCCAAATATTACTCGAGTTATCTCTTGGATTTTATACTAAAATTAATAGAGAGTAAATACGTCTGTCAGACGCGCTGACTTTTCGCAAAAAACCAACAGGAAGAAGCCGGAGCCGTGAACCTCTAAAGACTCACAGAACTATGAATTGAAAATAGACTTCAGACAAAAATTCTATTTGTTCCGTGAAATTCATTACGTACTAGCTGTACCCTACGTGCATTGCTAGGCCACCAACTAAAATAAATTTAAAGGAAACACATGACACAAATATTCAATTCATTTTGAGTCATTTTATTGACTTTGTTAATTTCGAAGAAAAAAATCGTAAGACGCTGGAAATTGATCATACCAACTCATAAACCGTCATGGGCTCATACACAACAACTTTGCTAAAGATCATCACATAATCAAATGCATAGTTTACGATTCTATAAAGAACATACAGATAAACATTCATTTTTTATGTATATGACTGCCAGTTTTTACTTCAACATGATGACTTTTTCGCACATAGAATAGTATAATAATAGCATAGCCTTATGAAAAAAATATATACTGGATTTTTATGTAAAAAATATTACAGAAAATAATACAAATATACTGATAATACGTCCATATCGTTATTCCATGAACTAATTAGCAGTATGTCTAATATAAAACATTAAAAGAAAATGGAGCCGTTTAATCTATTGGAAATCATATTCAATTCAAAGATTATAAACCCAATTAAATCGAAATCTCTCATCAGAACACAAAGGGGAAGTTTTTAAAACACTACAAAAAGGCGGCCAAGTATATCCATTTAATTAAAAATGGGGTTGAACGGGTCAATTCGTTTGAAAATCAACCGATTGAAAAACAAGCTCTATGAAACTAAGCATTTTGATATCCGGATAAAAAAAAATATATATTTACCGATTTTCAGAAAATCTACCCCCCTAGGGGATAAAGTAAAGGTTAAATGATTATTTATAAGTCCGACTATTTTCAAAAATAAACATGGGAGCATAACAATAAAATATATATGGGTCACCTAGGTACTTATCACTCTTAAAATGAAAAGAATTTGGAATGAAATGTTGTCACTCAAATCTTAGAAAGTTATGATGTATGATAATCTATAATAAATATTTTTTCGTCATACAGGCTAAGTAATAAATTTATTACAGGCTACAGTGGGTAGGTATCCAATGTATATATTTTGAAGGCCGTTGTCGAAAAAAGTGAATAATCTTTTCTAAAAATTCTATCTTAACTTAGGAGTTGAATGTTTGTATTATTTTATATTATAGTCTGTATGTACGAATTGCGGGCTGTAGTTAAGCACTCCAACTTCTCAACTGGGTTGTGAAATCTACAATTTTTTCAATTGGCCAACGCGGTGGTCTACGGCTTCAACACTTTTCATTATGGGGCATTTTGAAAGGGCACCCTTAGCATTGTAACAATATTGGGATGGCGATGACAGGCCACCTATCTAAAAAAACATTCTGTAATCTCGAATTATTTTAGGCTGGGTTTTTTTTTCAACCTCCTCTTGATATATAATGTATAAGGCAAATATAATTCCAAAAATCTTATTTGGTCCGTCTGTCATGTAGTAAGTTGTATTTTATAGACTAAATTTCACAGCGTTGAAAAACAAATACGATAAAAACACACGCTTTCTACACTCATAGCCCCACACTAGGATTTTCTCCTGTGTCGTGCGTGCCATGGACACACAAACACGAATAC
>DWNE01006779.1:0-12792 GCA_018249875.1 Cecropterus toxeus
TTTGGTAATTTAATTTCCTGGGATGTAAAATAGGGGTTAAAACTTTCTATGGGCAGCAGCGTCTTTCTTTCTGTGTTAAACTAACTGCGGTCACCAACTCATGCTGGGCGCGATGACTAATGACAATATGTCATAAGGGGAGGCCTATGACCCCAGCAATGAATATCAAAAGACTCCTGGATGGATGAATTTTATAGTTTACGCGAAAGAAGTCGCGGGTACATGTGTTCACATATAGGTGATAAATTTATAACCCTCCTTTGGCAGTTGAGTAATAAACCCAAACATTTAGCACCTAGAATTGCAGCATTTTTTTTAATGCCCAACGAAGTGGGCACGGGTCTGCTAGTAATACATATAAAAGTTATTCATTGAAGGTCGCTATGGACTTCATATATACTATGTAACTTGAATAAAACAAGAATCTTATCGACGTATAAATAATTGTCATTTCTAAGTCATCCTCCAAATTAAGCAAAACACTCCTTTATGTCATCTTTATTCAAATATCTAATTAATATTTTGTTGAAAAATATACAAATAGTAACAATCCACTAATAATTTATTCCTGCAATATTATTTTCAGAAGTGACAATCATCCCGACATACGACACCGACGTTCTCGGCTACTGGGTAGCTGAGAACGAGGAGGCATTGGAGAAATACAAGATCGACCTGTCACCGTCCGCGTCACGGTGCACCATCAACCTGCAGGACCACGAGACTTCCTGCGCCGCGTACAGACTCGAGTTCTAGGTGTCGGGTCTATTTGTAGCCTTCTCATCGAAGAAGTAAATCTCACAACAAGGTGTTTTCGAATGAGGGAACCAAAGAGTGATTAATTCGTGTAGGGATAAAGAGGCTGTGATAGAGAAAGGAACATTCGAAGGCACCTTCGAGATCACTACTCCGCATGAGATAGCTTGCAAATAGATACAGTTAAAGACTTTGTGATATATGAATGCAATCGACAGACTGTTTCAAGTTCGATAAAATCGTAGCCGTTTATTACCAATTGAAAGGAAGTGCAAGTGTCACGGAGTGGAACGCCGCGTCCGCGGCAGCGACCCTGAGCTGAGTGCCCTCACCGCATCCAATTTAATGTCAATAACCAATTTCTCGACCTAAGAACAGAAACGTCCATTTTTTTCTAAAACTGTTTTCTAGTAGCGTCATTGAAAAATAGTACACGCCATTTAAAATATATTTCTGAGGATATTTTTGAATTCGGTCTTATACAATCAGTAGTGCTTTTATATACGATTTTTAGCGTAACCAGTCCATTTTGTTTAGCCGAACACCGCTTGCGCGTATGTCTAAATTTAAAAAAAGTTATTTTGCTATCGCATTATAAATTCTACATAGTATAATATTGTATAAACGGTATAGCGAGCACGGCCGCCATTTTGTTTAGCAAAGCGCTTGTAATGGACGTGATAGAGTATTAAACGATTAAGTGCGATTGTAGACGATGGTCAAAAAAAAAATCAATGACATGTGTTTAAATACACCCGGATTACATACTTTTTTATGATCAAATTGGAATATATTTAAATAAATGTCTTATAAAGACACTATTAAATATACGATGTCGTTCGATGACAAGTGCTATTGGCACTATTTATATAAATGTTTAATAGAATTGACGTAATACTGTTAAATCATCCTGGGACGGCAAAGATGGCTTCAGCCTAATGTGATTTATAACTCCTAGGTAATAAAGCTATTAGAGAATTGAAAAAAAAACTATTTCCTCAGTATTTTTCAATCTGAGCTTCCCTGCCATTTATAGATATAAGCTGTTAGACTGGTGTTTCGGGATGCACAAAGGCAATGGCTTTATAACAAACGAGTTTAGTACGTACAGGAAAGTTATTAAACTAAGCCTGAACTTTAATTTCTTTCGTGTGCGCGATAAACTATTAATTGAACTTGGAGGGGAATGAACGAGACTAACGAAATTACCAAACGGTCTAACATTTTTACATTCGAAGCGATTTTTGCCTTCCCGGAGTATAATGAGCCTAAAACGATAGAGAGCTTAATCCATATAAATAAATGTTTTATTAGAACTATTATTACAAATTGAACAATCTATTTACCTTTGTTTTAAGTTAAATTTGCTTGTTGCGTCGATGACTATATGAAATAGTTTTAATGTGTGTTGTTTAAATTTAACTCATTTCAAATGGTGACTCTTCACAAGACAGAATCTCTGGTTTTTTTAAAATTCTTTGGCATTTATTGTTTCGGTTTCCATATTATGATGTATGTTTTGAACTAGTCGAGTCAACCCAAATACTTATAAAGTTGTAGTAGTATTATTCGTTCCTATTTCGATGATTTAGCGATTCTAATATATGTGTTTTGTTTTCTATTAAACGTACCTAAAACGTCATGTAAGTATAGAACTCCATTAGATGTTTCTTTTTAAATTTGTGTCATTACGTTCGAATGGTGTGAGCGAATGTGATATTGATAACATCATAAAATTTTACCATCTAGTCTAGTGAGTAAGCTGTATCGATGAGGGCTTTCTTCAACTAACCCCAGAACCTCCCGTTTCGTTATTGCCAAGTGAAGGTTTTGAGTCAATTAATTTTAAGTCATCCAATAGAGATAAGCCGACTAAAGCCACACGTCTATCATCGCTTACTTCGCCAAAAGACCTAACTATAGTTAAAATAGAGAAACGATTCTGTATAATTGAAGCACCAGCACAATGTAATAACGAGTAAACTAAAATGATAAAAAATACATTAAACTATGGTATTACTACGTATGTATAATAACTATCTACGTATTTATTTTAACGTAAGTCTTTGTGAGAGTACGAATGAGATTTATTTTGTAGTTACATTATTATTGATATTATAGTATGTGTTTATCTGTGTGTCGATTGTTGTGAGCACAATAAGTGATTATTTTGATTCTGTGAAAGCTTATGTTGTGGATGGGACTAAACAGGGATGAGTCTTGTTTGATGTGTTACTCGTTTGCCACCGATGCGACCTTCGACGTATATACTTTTTTATATTCTACGCTTAACATCAGCTTTAGAGGAGCCTCGAGCCTTGACACCTCACCTGATAGCCATACGCGAAGCTGTTGTGAGCGACTGCCAAACTGGTGCATTAGATTCGATTCTAATAATTTTGCGTTCATTCTTAATGATACTGAACTTAAGATTTTTTTAATGGATTCGATTGTGTCGTTGATCTTAAATTCAGATATCATGTTTGTGCTGATGACGCTTTTCTCTTTAAGACTGTCGAAAAGCGCGCCGGTGGCGACGATGCTTCTGAGAGTGATCGAGTTTTTTCGGCTTCATATTCTTTGTAGCCAGCGTACACTCCTTAGCTGGCTCTAAAGCCTGACCCTAAAGTTTACTATTGTATTTTATAGCTAGAACTCTAATTAATGCATATTATTAGGAATATTAAAATGTTATTAAATTAAGAATTGTATCAGCTTAGTGAACATCAATAGCTCTGAGAAATAAATCATTATTAAAATTATTAAATGTTGTATTCTTCCTACTATGCTTAGTTGTAAATGTTTACTTTTACATAACTAGATACAATATTGATTGTGCCGAAAAGTCGGTCTAAGATGTGAGGACTAAAAGAAAGGTACTAATTCAGTTATTGAGTCTTATATGGATTATAAATGTTTTAAATGTTAACAATAAATAAAAATACATAATAAAAAGATATTAATGGTTTAAAACTTTGTTCGACATTGTGGAACAAAGATCTACGATTCATTGTTTATTCTTTTTATAAAATTGTTTTGGCCTTAATTTAATGTTTTAATTTACATTTCAGTACTCGTGTGGTAGATAGGACCTGAATAGGTTTAACGTAAGCTTTCGTGGTGCTAAGAACTGATGTGCTAGGGCGTTATTAGAATTATGATTTAATGTCCCCTTGTGAATTGACAGAACATTGTTCTACATTTGTTCTTGAAGGTTTGCGAGATGAAGGTAACACGCTTAATGGAAGGAAGACTGATTGATGTACTGATGACCACTCTCTAAAAACAGTAAATATTAATTTCGCTTTCCTAAACATTTTATTTTTTAGCGAAATTATTTTTGCATGTAACCAATGTTGTGCTATTTCATTGTTCCAATAAAATTTATTTCACTGTTCCTACATTTTTAGGGCATTTTAAAATTTTAAACTTTGTTAAAATTTCAAAGCTTTTCGTGACGTTTCCAATGAATGAAAATTTTGTAAAAACGTTTAATAATTTAAATAATGATGTACGTCCTTACGTGGATCCTTAGGTATTTGTAACGATTATTGTATTATGTAAATTAAATTAAAATATGAATTAAACAACTCCATTAATTGTATCAGTCATCACTATTCCCTATTCAGCGTGTTTGGTGGAAGTGTAAGAGTCATTAAAGTAATAAAAAAATATTTCAAAATGTTACCGAGACTTTTATTTTAGCTGTAAATTTGAAAATATAACATTAGAACCTACTTGTCGTATTAAAGTATTTGTTACTTTAAGCAGTTCAGTGCAGTTTATTTATATTCTCAAAACTTCATTTCTTTTGAAAATTGTACATGTATATATAGGCTAAAATTAATAATATTTTTATTTACCAAAGGCACTTAG
Source organism: Cecropterus toxeus (assembly GCA_018249875.1). Lineage (NCBI taxonomy): Eukaryota > Metazoa > Arthropoda > Insecta > Lepidoptera > Hesperiidae > Cecropterus > Cecropterus toxeus. The sequence continues at coordinate 4,633 of DWNE01006779.1, forward strand.
GATTTTAACGCCTATTCAGTTAAAACTTACCATACCATGCATTGACGACCCGCGTGGCCGAGCGGTTACTATACCGATCTAACGCGCAGTGGGTCCCGGGTTCGATCCCCGGCCAAACAGGCATCTGAATGATGAATTTAGATTCCTGTTCCGGGTCTGGGTGTTCGTTTTTGTGTGTCCATGGCACCCACGACACAGGAGAAAATCCTAGTGTGGAGCTTATGAGTGTAAAAAACGTCTATTTATAGCGTCTATACTTAAAAATCAATTACTGCAAATCACAACAACACTGATAAGTAATAAGAATTACATTATACTTATAAGCAAGTTTTACAAACGTGAATTAATTGAATTAGTGTTCATAAGGCATGTCCAGAATCCAGAACACCAATGAATGAAGCTGCGCCAAGCAAAAACGATCTTTGAGAAAAAAATAATATAGCAGTATTTCGAATCGTCAACACAATCTTCCTATAGGAAATAGTTGAGTCAATTTTTGCGTCACCAACAAGTTAATTACCCACATATAGAAAAACTATTACTTTGGTTAACCGTCCGAAAGTATACCGCCCCAGATCTTTTGCTCTTCTAGGAACTTCACCGGATTGTCCAATACATTGGTTCCAACTAATCTCAGACTTTGCAACTTTACCTGTAATTAGATGACCGTGATGCATGTCCGCTCCGCCGTGCATACCGGTCCAACGCTGTGGGTTCCGGGTTCGATCCCCGGCAAGACAGACACCTGAATGACAAATTTATATTTCTGTGTGTGTGTATTTTTTCTGTATTATCTGTGTACAACGCATGACGTAATAAAGTTATTTCTTTCGTTCTTTCTTTCCTATTTATTTACTTTATAGCGTTTTTGATACGTCTAGTACACATTTTAATCTCCCACAATTAGGTACCTCTTCTTAAGGGATGTCACAAATTCAAAGGGTACAATAAAAATAAAACTTTCAAACATGCATGCACTTTTATTGTCACGATTCATTTAACATTATTATGTACAATTTTGGAATGATTGCAGTAACGTTTTTATATAAACACAATATTCATAAAGGCTTAGCAGTATCACATCTGTGAAACATATGGAATGGACATTGGACTTATAAATACTAAGGTATATAAGGCTAGAGAACCATATGGAAGGAAGTATAAATGCCCAGCATTTGTGGATGCCGGCTTACTTAAATATAAGGCAACCGCCTTAGTCCTCGTTAGTGGACTAATTGATGGTGGATGTTTTCCTCCGGGTGGTAGAACATGTGTGGTTAAACGGGGAAGTCCCACCGCCACACCTATTCCTAGCGTGTAGTAGTGTTCGTGCGTTTCGTTGGAAGGGTGTGGTAGCCAGCTCACTTATATATGAGGCGAACATCTCAGTCCTCGGGAGTAGCAACGCAACTGTGATCGACTTCAGATAGAACCCCTGTTCTATATGAAGATGCTTACGGATGTTCATGGTTGTGCTCTAACCACTAACCATCACATGGACTGTATGTTTTTTATATTTTATTTCATAGATCTTTCTTATCCATATAGGAAGATTATTATAGAGATTACTTCAATTAACTATTACAAGTACTTCTATTGTTTGGTGCTTAACCTTCAAAAATCTCCATATACTTACGAAGCAAAATAAGGAATAAAATACATTTCAGCTTAATACTATTTTTGGTATACCTAGATATATAATATACTAAAATACAGATACACAAAAATATGTTCAATAAAAATAGTTTCACAAAAGATAAATATAAGATACTGTTTAAAATTGAATATGCAAAATTGTATGAAAATTTCATAAATTGTGTCAATTCCGAAATAATAAATACTATATTATTTTATAAATATAAGTATTTGTTCGTAATTATTTAAAAAACAGGACTAGAATGCACAAAGCACAAATTAATCTAATTTAAAGATAGAATGAAATATAACCACATAGTAAGACAATCATGCAGCTCAAAAATAAACAAAACAATAACTTTGATATGATAAAATACTTTATATCATTACAATGGCATTAACAAACGCATTCAACATTATATGGCCTTCGGTGGAAATAAATAAGTTGTAAGGTGGCTTAGTTTTAGATATGGGTCAAATCTACCATCAGGATTGGTTGATTTTCATTAATCTTTAGCTCTAGTAAAATAGGCTCACCAAAACATTTTTTACATATACGCGAAATATTGCGACCGGTTTAGCTATAGCATTTTCATAGTACATCTTACTAGCTTAGCCTCGCTTTGATATCACATTTCTGCTGAAACGGACCCGTACGACCAAAATATATTAAAGGCGACTTTAAACAACCTATCGTGAATAAAAGAAACCTGATGTGAAATTTGCAAGTTGCGGGATATAAAATTGTGTACACATTTTGGAGACTTTCTTAAAGCGCTAAGCTTTTAAAACGTACGTTTGTGTTTATATTTGTCCTTTTCTAACAAATCATCATCACTTTTTAATTCGCCAGACGGTAGAATAAAGTCTATAACAATAGTTTGAAGTATTTTAAATAAATTTGACGGAATTTTTAATTCGGTCCCTGTTGAACTCAATGTGCGATATGTAGGTAACACGATTATTGCTAATTCATTTATATATTTTAAAACATAAACATTAATGCTCTTAAGCGCTTTGGTATACAATCTTCACGCAAAAATAAGAAATGGTCAGTTCCTTTTCAAGCAATAACTTGATTAGTACTAAATTGTACTTCATGGAAGGACATAAAAGTTTTGTTTTTATTTTTGTAATAGGAACCTGACCGTTTCTTTTCAAGCGATAACTTCAGTTGAACTAAATTGTACCTCGTGGAATGGCATAAATGTTTGTACAGTTTCTTTACAAGCTATAACTTTAATTGTACTAGATTGTACTTTATGGAATGACATGAAAGTTTTGTACAAGTTCTTCTCAAGCAATACTTTGAATTGTACTAAATTGTACTTCATGGAATGGTTAAAAAGTTTTTAAACTATCGTATAGATCTAAAACCTCATGTCATCTGGTTTCCTCAAGAAGTATGCGACCTTGTCCGTTGGCACTTTGTATTCATGCATCCAGCGATTGCCCTTCCTCAGAGAACCATCGATGCCGTCTTGCCAGAGCCCCGCTGGTAAGTAAACTGGAAACATTTTAATTATTATATTATATGTGTCTGTCTTAAGCAGCACCACTCTTTTCCTTCTCATGTATATCGTAGGGAGAGAGGGTTAAAGACCCAGTAGTTGGGTAGCAGTGTCTTCCTTAACATCCACCGCTGCGGTTTAAATGTTCTTTAAACAATCTTAAAAAACCTTTTGCAACGCCTATTTCAAAAACCCCTTAGGGGATGGAATAATGATTGTATCATACAATCATATATCTTTGTTCTCTTCAAGTATGTTACTTTTCTTATTTTTAAGTTTATTTATATATTTTATTTCTATAATGATATGATGTATGACATTTAACAAAAGTATAGAAATGCAGTATAGCTACAATAATACCTTCTCTAGTAGTTTCACCCTGATGGACGATAGGGGCTACCACGATCTCGTCTCCGAGTGCAAATTCATCTTGGACATAGAGGGAAGAGTCACCACCCGTTACCAGCCACAGAGGTCTTATCAATGGTAAGCCTTCTTCCAGAGCCTCTCTTTTGTACTTCAGTAGAAGTGGAGTTACCTGAAAATACAATAAATGACTATTAAGTATCTGAATAAAGTTCAGATATTTTTCATAATTCATAAAGTAAATACATTAGTATCTACTGGATACATCAGTATCTAATTTATAAAATAAATGTTACCAAAACAAAAAAATAGATCCACTATTAATATTTTATGTTAGTAAGCAATGAAAACAAAAAAATAAAATGAAATATTTTTTAAAAAGCTCTAATTCTACAAAGGAGAATATAAAAAAATCAAAAGACTTTTTATTTAAGACATTTTTATCATAACGATTACAAACCTAGCTTACGTACTCTAAAAATATTTCATGGATACTTACCAATTTTTGCCTTAACAGCGTCAAATTCTTCGATATTTCTAATAACCGTTCATCGTTATATTTACTTGGCAAGTGTGTGAATTTCATAACTGGCAAGAATGTAGCCATTTGCAACCATCTTATATATAGCTCTCTTTCAGGCAAATCAATTCCATTATCTTGGGTCGAGTTCGATCCATTTGGATCCAGGGATCCTTTGGACGTTGGCAAGAATTGCTCACTTCCCGGCCAATAAATGTCTCCACCGACCGCTCCTGGCATCACGAACGGAAAACCGTTCACACCATACGTCAACATTGTGGGTATTACTAATCTTAAGGCATCCCACGTCGATTCAAATGGAGGCAAAGACACGAAAATTGGGGGACGTGGGAGACTCACAGCTGAAGAGACACCTATAATGCTTAACGATTTCTCGAAAGTTTTAGTAAATATCGTTTTGTATTGATCGGGGTTGATCAATTGCTTCTCACATTGGTAGTAATGTGGCATATTGTAAGCTGTCCCGAGATCAAAATAGAAGGAATCTATGTGATATGTATCTATAACAGCCTGTAGTTTCTCTGTTATCCAAGGAACTGATCTATTATTGGTTATGTCTAAAACACCAGCACTTGCTAAAGACTTAAATCTCGTTAAAGCTGGTATTCTTCTATCACTATTGCGTTCACTTATGAGTAACCTCTTTTGAACGGTTTCCGCAAAATTCTTACTCTCTGTGCTAATAAATGGTTGTACAGTAAAAACGACTTTGAAACCTCTTCTATGAAGTTTATCTATAGTTATATTTAAAGTTTCGAATCTAGACGTATCGACAGTGAGATCACCAATTTCATTTTGCCAGAATTCATTAATAAGCACATGCCCTTGTTTCAGAAAGCCTAAATTTATGACATCTTCCGTATATTTCGAGATAGTTTCAGCTTGTAACTCATGTTTGAATCTTGGAGCTATTTGCCAAACGGGTTCTGATATCAGAGATTCTAAAGTTTGCATATCAGCGGGTTTTAAGCCATCCCATAGTGGAGCTCTTCTATGGCTGTGGATTGACGAATGGAGGGATTTCATGTCTATAGAGGTGCATATATTGTATTTCATTTCCGCGAACTGTGTCAATCGATTGGCAAAAGCGAAGTCGTCGTACTGTCCTCTTAAACAGATTTCTCTTCCTCCTCTATTAACTGAGATCTGTAGAGGCGTTTCATCATCAATTATAATCGCTGCTCCCTTAGAGTTTATCAGATATCTGGTCAGGACGTTGCCCCATTGGGACTTTTGCATGTCGCCGGTGACAAAGGGTGTATAGTCGATTGAGCCGGTATTCAATGGCCAGGTTAAATTGGCAGATTGGCCACCGCCGTACCAGTGCACTTTTGTATCGCTCCAGTCAAAACAATCATTAGGTAAAACATCTGAAATTATACATAATAGCAATTGTTTAAAATCTATAAAATCGAAACCGTGCAGTATACATATACATACTATGTTTATAGGTGAGGCTACAACTTTTTAGGCGTGCCTCACGATTTCGCGTCTTAAAAATGTGCCTTATCATTAAATTATAAAAACTATTTATAGACTAGGTGGATATTATAGAAAGAAAAAATAAATGTTACTTCAAGATGATTGTGTACTATAGAATGGTATATTTTCAATTATTTATATGAAGTTCAGTAGTTTTTGTTTCATAGAAAAACAGACTATTTCTAGGACGATTGATGATGTTCCTATATTTTTTCTTTTGCCATTATAAATAATGTGCAGACGCGCGGATATATCACTTTATTACTTTATTATTCATTATAACACTTTATTAACGATAGGTATAGAAATCTATTTCAATTCCAAACGTTCTCTAGCCAGGCTAATAGTAGTAGTAATACTAGCACTAGTAAGTAGTAGTAGTACAAAATATTGAATAAAAATTTAATTATTCCAGAAAAAAATATAAACTACAGAACTTACCAGGCCTTAAGGCCTTCCAATGTATCGAATAGCAGGTGGTATTATCAACGCCAGGGTCATGGGGCAAGCATTTGAGGTAGAAGCGAAGGTCATGGAGCCATTCCAGACATACGGAACCATCGCTGCGACGGTGCTCCGGCAAGCAGGGGTAGGCCTTTCCCTTGCCTTGGATAGTTACCGCTGAAGTAATAAGAAATAATATTGTATCACTTAACTGTGAATATTTCTTTTAACAGGCTGATGTAGCAAACGAGCATGCAGTCCACCAGACGGTAGATACTACCGCCCATGGATATCTGTAAGCAACTTCATATAGAACAGGGGTTCTGAATTCAATCTCAAACGTGTTGCTACTTCCGAGGACTAAGATGTTCGCCTCATTTATAAATGAGTCGGCAACCACACCCTTCCAACAAAACGTAAGAACTGCTTCACGCTAGAAATAGGTATGACGGATGTACTCTCCCGGTCAAAGTACAACGATCAAGAGTCATAATCATCAACCCATTATGATCCCACTGTTGGGCACGGTAGTGAGAGAGTTGTAGGCCATAGTCTACCGCGCTGGCCAAGTGCGAATCGGTAGACTTCACACACCTTTAATAACTCCTTTTTATAGCGAACTTTCAGGTATGCAGGTTCCTTAACGATATTTTCCTTCAACGTAAAGCAGTGATAATTAATTTCTAATACGCACATGATTTTTAGACAAATCAGTGGTGCGTGCCTAGGATTTGAACCTCGAGATTCAGCCATAAGGCTATCACTGCTCCAAATATAACTTTAATACAGTCTAAAGAAAAGCGTTGGAATTTTTCAACTAACCTAATCGAGCTTTAAGGATTTCCACCTCATCCCTGTTAAATACTCTGACCATTCGCTTCGGTTCGTTGAACTGGACGCTGTCGAAATAGGCCTTTGTGAGGGCCTGCTGATGGTAGAGGACGTACGCGAAACTGACGAAGAAGACGACGGCGAGGAACATGAGACCGACAAACGCACGCAGCTTATAGTCTGTCGGCTTTTTTCGCATCTTCTGAGGAATGCTCTGGAGAAAGAGAATAAATCCAAAAGGTAAACATTATTTTTGACACATGGAACTGGCTTCTTTATCGGTTCCCTATGTAAATAAATATGTTAAGGCACTAACGTTTATTTATTTCAGCGTTATTTTTAATAGCTCCAGAAATGAACGCGTGGAACGTGTTGTATTTGAGAGTTTTATCAAATTTCATGATGCGTTTTGTAAGAATTTTCAGTCTTCTGAAGTTTCAATGATGATTGACACAGAATGGATGGATTTGAGATGGTAAGATTGGATTTGCAATGGAAGAATACCTGTAATTTCTCCTTCAGAAGGCTCGCTAGGGAGTTGACGGAGGTGACTGAATTGCTAGGGGAGTATTCGTCGTCATCCATGCTAAACTCGGAGCGGAATCGTCGAGGCGCGCCAGACTTCCGACGTGGGGAGCGGAGTGGAGATCTAAAATAAAAGAACAATATTTCAACAGGCTTACCTAATAAAGAGGTTATTAATTCATCAACACAATCAGTTTTTTGATGGGAAACATCTATAGGCGCATGTCAACCTAATTGTTGGCGTGGCGATGTTTACATTTATTTCTTTTAGCACCATCTGTTACATGACATGTACATACATTGTCGGAACTATTAAGTATCGATCAAAACTAAGCTGGTTGCTGTGTAAGTTCGATATACTGCTCGTAGGTTGCGTTATTTTCATCATTATGTTGATTTATTTCCTATTTACTTAATGAAATACGTATTATGAAAATAAAAGAATTCATTACAATTTTGACAAAAGATAAAAAAACATGTTATCCACGTCGACAAATAACGTTTTGACACATTATTTCGCCAAACATAAAGCATTTTTTTTCATATTCTGCAGCGTCTCAAATGTAATATTAATAAGTATATTTAGCAGATGCTAAATCCCAACTATATTTTCTGATCTTTTCTTCATTCTCACCTCAAGATATTCTTGGCACGAAGAAAAAATTTTTTACACCTACCGATCATTATTTATTTATTTAGCTATACCACGCAGTTTCACCCGCGTTTATTAGAGAAAAATCTATGAAACACAAACAAACATAGCGTGATGTTATATAGCCTAAAGCCTTCCACGATAAATTTACTATTCAACACCAAAATATTTTT
>DWNE01006780.1:0-12791 GCA_018249875.1 Cecropterus toxeus
TGTTCTGGGTCTGGATGTTTGTGTATTCGTCTTTGTGTGTCCATGGCACCCACGATACAGGAGAAAATCCTAGTGTGGGCCTATGAGTGTAGAAAGCGTTTAAAGCTTTAAGTGATAATGTAGAATTAAGAGATCATTTTATTGATAAGAAAATCAACGTTAATAAGCACGAAATATTGTAAGTTATAACCAATCACTTTGAAACAAGTACACTTGCGTTGAATGTAAAATTAATTTCGGGACATAGGCAACATGAGACTTCGATATAATTTCGTCAAAGGTATGTTAAATATACAGGAGTATACTTGGTTATAAACTATAATCTAATGAAATAAAAGCAAAGGAAGGCAGTGATACAATAAAGGTTTCATGATAAAAATTATTCGCTTATAAGAAAATGAATGAATTGAAAACATGAAATTGCATGTTTAATTTTTTTTATTGAATAATTTTGATATTGACGAGCCTATATAGCGGTTTAACTGAACTGGTGTTTCTTTGCCTATTTAAATTTGTCCGCAGTATCTAAATGAAAATATACATGCATGTATTAGTCATCTACTATTTACTCTTATAGTAATAAAACCAGTTATCGTAATACGTATGCAGAACCAGTATGATGCAACCAGTAGCTAGTTTTACAAAGTAAGAATAAAACTAATTTCTGCCTATTAACAGCCGCGTTAAGCGCTGCTGTGTTCTGATATAAAGGGCGTGGTCAAGGAAGACATTCTTGACCAAGGCGTTCCAACTTAGTCTTACTTACTCTGGTAAGACTCCGATCTTATCTGATTACAGATGTCCATTGGCGGCGGTGGTCGCTTACTATCAGGCAGGCTGCTTTATCTGTTGCTACTTCCATATTACAACTAGTAATATCGTTAAAAACATTGTAACAAAAAAGCCGACTGCTTAAAATGGAAGTTGTGTTTATAATGATATATATTTAATTTAACGTTTTTTGTCAAAATAGTCTAGTAAAAGTATTATATACTAGCTTTTATTTAATATCCATATTGTCGTAATAGTAAAAAATCATCAATCCCCTTCCTTTTTCCTCTATTTCCAGGCGCCATTTCTCAAAATTATATAGCCTATGTTACTATGCAAACTGAGACGATTCTAATGATATGTCACACGTCACAATACGTCCAGCCGTTTGGGCTGTAGCGCGTGAAATTGACATACATACAAACAAACTAACACACATACATACGCTCGAAAAACATTACCCTCCTTCTGACTCCGTCGGGTAAAAAGAAAAAGTAATGGTATTTTATATGTATAAGCATTCATATGGTCTCTATGTAGTAAACTAGTTTATGAGCCACACCGCAGCGTAAATACACGGATGGATTAAAGTATTCAGCGGCTTAGGAAATATTGCCGGCTGTTTTCTTCGCGACTGTACTTCCGTAAGTGTAAAAGTTTGCCCATTTAGTACAGATGCCGTATTTTACAAATAGAGATAAAATGAACGTTTTAAGATCAGATACGTAAAATCTGTTTCACAGATAACGGCTACTGCTAAATATGTTATGATTCCTTCTAAACTAGATATCACGGTTTTACTTGTGTTTTATAAACATATATATTACGTATATAATGAATGGTTTAAATTATACAGGGTGTAAATGACAACGTACCGAAAACTTAAATGGTAGATTTGTGACACTAAATAAACAAATAATAACTCAGCAATTTTCCTCGAAAATTATTGGTTCCCGAGCTGGTCATTTTTGAGCGCGCAATGTATTGTGAACGACGCGCGGGTCATTGACCGAACGCCGAACAGCTGTTACTGAATTCATTACATTATTTTAACCTATTGCTGGTTTTCGTGAAAATCAATAGTTTGAGTGTTTTTTTAATATTCATGTTGCATTGTGCAGTAGTATTGAAGTACTACCAAAATCTGTAAAAAAATGCATAAAAAATTGGAAAAACCGAGACAAAAGCGATCAAAAATTCCAACGCCATAAGAACCAGAATCGTGTCAGGAATCCATATTTGTAATATTCGGTACGCTGTTATTTACACCCTGTATGTAGAGTATATATTACCTCAAGTAATGGAGTATTAATATATCCAATCCTGTTAATTAAATCAGTAGACGCGATTTGACATATTATGGAGACAAATAAAGAGACAAAAATATTCAAAATTATGGAAATATAAATTTCTGAATTTCTGATTCTTAGCAATCCGAACATTTTTTTTAAAACATAAGCGACGAAAACACACTTGCGACAATGTTTTTATCATTATACTAGATCACTTCTGTGGATCCGCCCGCTTCGAAAACTACTACTACTGGAAAACCGCTACTGGAAAAGTTGCACGCCATGACAGTATATGGCTGATTGTGTAGAACTATATATTTTGATTTGAGACCCTTGTAATACCACAATTATTGCAAATAAATATTTCATTTCATTTCGGTAACGTTAATCACGGTAATAAGTTTCACAATGTAAGTGTTAATTCAGGTCACATACAATAATATAGTATGTATGTGCGCACAATTGCAGCGAAATCTGATTAGTGGTCATTGGTCAAAAGAGCAACAAACACACATCCTCAGAAATATTTTTTATAATATTAGTAAGATGTGTAGATTATCTTTAGATTGCTGTAGTTTAACTGTAAATACAAGAGGTTCAATCTTCATAGGTTCCCACTAAAATCGAAGTTTGCTTACATCATGCTCTAAGTTAGAATGGTAAATAAGATCTGCAATATCACTGCTTATTTGATGACGTAACACTGCAAAGAAATGTACCTGTTATACACTTGTACGGACACGTGCTACACTTTTGATTTCGTTCCCATTTCGCTTCCACATTCCAACAAGATGACACAATGATACAGAATCGTGTGATACAGGTACCGTCTAGGCAAACATTTGCATGCTTTAAGCTGCCTCATTCAAATGTTGCTTCGCAGTTTTGAATCTAAATGGCGGAAAAACTTCAGCGCGTATTTCACTAGATAAGTTCTAGAATCTAGAATCTAGGGGGTCGTGGGAGATATAGTCCGACATAGTTCAAAAAGTTAAATTAGAACAGATAACACTTTTCGTGATTCGATGGCCTTAAAAATGTAGGTTAAAGCTATACTGGTTTGATTTTATGGGTGTGACATCAATAGAGACGTTAAACTGGGGTAGTCCACGGAAACAGCAATACATTACCAATTTCTGATAAGAGAAAAGATCTTATTGACTTAACTGATCTTATTGACTTAAGTGATCTTATTGGAGATAGTATAAAAATGCTCTAAGGCTCTACCTAATTGCAGGGTGACCCCTAATTGCATGGTGAGTCGTACATATTTGTTAACCATTTCAATAACATAAGAAATGAGTTATGTCATTTTGAGAACAGTAATCACTTCCCACTGTATGTATCGATGTATGTATGAAATAATTATACCAAATGTGAGCGTGTTTTTTTATATTCAGTCTTTTAGCTCCTCTAAAAAAATATGAAAAATAGAGAATGGCATGAAAAAGCAAAATGCAAATCTTAGAAGTCGCTACACAAAGGGACAAATATATAGTCAGAAAGATAGGCAAAGTTTGCTTAACGTGCTCGAAAATATTTGTTAAGCTGATATAATCAAGTTTCATCGCGAAGTGTTCCTGGATTGCGTCAGCTGAACACACCTCGCACCTCATTACTCAGTGCCTACAGGTACTGTCTAACTTCAGCTAACTGTAGTTGGTCTTGTAGAGCTTAATTAAAGCTACACTAGATCACTTCATCTCTGCTTTCGTGCTTCCGTGCAAAATCTTGAAGAACTCTCGCGACATATTTTTTAATAGATTGATGTAACAAACGAGTATACCGTCAACCTGATGGTAACTTTATAGAATAGAAGTTTTATCTGAAGCCGAATACAGACGCGTTGCTACTCCTGAGTACTGAGATGGTCACCTAATAGCACCGCATGTAGGTAAGACGGCCACCACACCCTTCACCGAAACGCGAAAATTGCTTCACGCTAGAAAAAGGTGTGGCGGTGGTACGTCCCAGTCGAACTACAATGGTTCTAGCACCTGAAAATATATATAACTACTAAATACGCACAATATGTACACATATTAAGCCCATGAGCACTTCATGTTAAAATAAAAAGTTATTATAGAAGATGGGAAATAAATTGAAGTGTATTATTATTAAGTTGAACGCGATCCAAGTGATTTAATTTTTCATTTCACTCATCCACTGTATAAATTGTGAAGACTCGTGTTATATATTTCTACTTAAGCGATATCGAATTTTTTTTGTTAAAAACTTGCTTGGTATAAGTTTACTATTCGCTGTTTACCGCCATATTATGATCTTATTATAGTCACTTTTTAAAATATAAGTTATTAATTTGATACGTACCTACGTATGTAAAATTGTAAACTTCCAAAAATACACAACATTTCATAGGTTGGTAAGAATGGACGAGCACGAAATTTTCTAGAAACTATTAATTACATTGTGGTTATTGTGCTAAGGGTTTTTATTTATTTCAAATTAAGAATCAATGGAAGTTTCATCAAAATTGGTTCCGTAGTTTTTATTATATAGGCTTTTTTTTCATTATATCGGTATAATATTAATAACCTTTATTTCACAAAATTACAACCTACCTTTCAAACGCATTAAAAGAAAAATAAAAATAAAAAATGTATACAATTATGGTAATAATGGCACACGTTTAAATATATTTCTAATACAATTAAATATTATTAGGTACATCGCGCTTTCCAATAAAGACATACGTGCGAAATACTACACTCTACCTCATTTACTTGGTACTTGGTAACATTTACTGAAATGTTCTCATTTATAATTGGTGAAGTTAAAAATAAGCACCGTCTACAAGGTGCCAAGCTAATCGCTTTTTATAACAAAGTGGTTACGGAACCCTAAAATAAACCACATGTGGCAATGAATACGTTTAAGTTAGGTTTACGTATTTCCGAAACAGAAACAAGCACATTTGAATTTGAAGCGTGAGACAAGATGTGTTGCTTTGTTGTAGATATCCATTTTAGGTTTTTTGTGGCCACCTTAGTCACGCTATGTTGCAAAAACATTGGCCTTGGCGCAAACTAACCGATGTGGCTCTGTACACGTGATACACATTGAGTTTGTCCAGTTTATTCTATGATATTTGTTTTTATAACACATGTTATATAAATATGACGACCTGCCTGGCGGAGCGGTCACCATACTAGTCTGACACGTAGTGGCTTCCGGGTTCGATACCGTGCCAGACAGACGTCGGGGTGTTTGTGTACTCGTATTTTTGTGTGTCCATGGCACCCACGATACAGGAGAAAATCCTAGTGAGGGGATATGAGTGTAGAAAGCGTTATTATTAAATCATTATTTACTATTAATACAATCTATGGCAACTATTTCTGCCTAATAACGCCAGTGTTAGACACTGATGTGTTTAGTCTGAAAGATGGTAAGGGAAACTTATTTATCCGAAGCGTTCCAATTTATTCTTCAGTAATAACAAAACATCTGTGGTCAAGCTCAGGTATGATTCTGGTCGTATCTGAGGTTGATTACAGATGTCCTGCTGGAGCAGAATAACCTAAGTTGATCCAACGACATCCCATATATTAAGGCGGAGAGGACAAATCGTCAGGTTTTTAGTGGGTAGTCTGAGTCCTCCCAGGAGTCCCATCGGACTCCCCCGTGTTCGATGGGATGTATAAATGCATTTGCTCGTTTGATTTTTCATTATTATAAAAAAATAGCGCAAAAAATACCAAAGTGGTGACATTTTTGGATAAATATACTGTGATCGCTTATAATGCTGCTTTAAGTAGCTGCCAATTTCTTCCACAATAAGTACGTCTTTAGTGTTTATTGTCATAAAGCTTTTTAAATTATACGAAAACAGCTTTAAACGAAAATCTTGGCATGACATCCAATCTGGAAAATTGCTATTTACTTTTAAAATACCGATGTATTAAGGCACGGTATTGGACTAACCTAAAACACTGAACTCATATCGACAAATTTTAATAAAAGTGTCACTGTTACTACCTTGAGCAACACATACAAACTGTTAGTGACAATAGACAAAATTCTTCAACGCCACTAAGGTGTAAATGGAAAGTGTTTCTAGAATTAGACGGATAAAATCTGGCGATATTCTTAAATAGGTCTCAAATTAGCCACTGAACGGATACATGTGATATCATCAGTCTTGTCTCTAAATTAGATCTACGTTTATTGCTATGAGTAACAATTTAAATGGCGGACCAACACCCACATGTGTGCAATCGTTCGTTTGACATTTTAAAATAACTTATTTCATACAAACAAAAATATACTCAAGAAGCAGCGGCTTAAGAATTGGTTTAGTTCAGATTGGTTTACGAAAAATCATCAGCTTAATCGTCATGAAGCTCAAGGACGTAATGGCAATTAAAACTTAACTAGTCTATTTAAACTAGTGACATTGTTAAAAATAGTAAAACAAAAAATACCATTGCGTAAAAAGATTTCTTTGTTCATAATGATATATCTAATTTAACGCTTTAAATGAGTTATCGACAAAATAGTATTGTAAAAGAACATATATATATATTTAGAATGGTCTATTTACTCGCTTTCGTTTGATAACTATATAGTCGCGATAATAAAAAGTCTATTTGTAGGCGCCAATTTTTAAAAATATATAGCCTATGTCATTTTGAAGACTAAGACGATTCTAATGATATGTCATACGTCGCAATCCGACCAGTCGTTTGGTTTGTAGCGCGTGTCAAAGAAATGTAGGTAATACATACAATAATGTAGGTTATACAAATAAATAAATACATACATACGTATACATGTATACACTCGAAAAATATGACTCTCCTTCTGACGCAGTCGGGTAAATATGCTTACGATCAATTAAAGTCCTCGTCGCATTGAAAGTAGGATGCGTAAAATTAAATTTAATAGTATTGATAAATATAACTCTCATAACAAGAACATTCTCATCTAAATTTTTGTCTATACACAGACACACGTTTGGCAATAAGTTTGTTACAAATTACCTTACTTTAGGTTGACTGATAAACATTTAAACGTTCACTCCTTGTTGATTTTATGAAAATGGTTCGACGGCATCAATTCTACGCCACTTACCTAACGTCATTCGACGATTTGAAAAGAAAATACGCCGAGTTAGATTTTTATCGTGACTTTTATTGCCACCACTAGAATTTCCATTTTGTTCATTATTTTCGCCTGATATCGTAAATCTTAGTACCTCCAATAAAATTTCTAAGCTTGGTTGAAATGTACCGGAGGGTACTTATCGATTTGACGATGGAAGCATTAAGGGGATTCTCGTGCTAATTGGAGTTAGTAAGGAACGGAAATGCTTAGAATTATCATGGGTTTATGCGGATCAACCTCGTGCATCGTTAAGCAGCGGGCTGCCTTTTGTGTTTATCTATTACCATATCAATGATTCTATGAAGTAACGTGAACACCGTATTTATGTGATTTTTTCTTCTTTTCAGGATTGGTTTACGAGCTGAGCAACTCAGACGAATGAGAACACAAGTGCCGAAGCGTTGAGATAATCAATAAACATTCGCTTTAGGCGCGCAATAAACCTTTATTGTAACAACGTTTAAATTGACAAGTCAATTAACTTACATACCGCAACGAGCGTAGTGCAGCGCCGTTGTCGATGCGCTGATATCGATTACACGTCGCGTCGCGCGTGTTTTCTCCCCTGTCACTGAACAGTCGGTGCTCGCCAGAGTCAAGCGACTCGGCCGGCACGCCCCGCCATAGCCGTGGATAACCTCGGCCAGAGCCCCCTACCGGTGAAGAGGCTGCACGAAGCGCTTCAGAGTGCGCAAGTGAAGCGCCAGCGGCTCTCCCCTCCATACCCCACACCCCCCGCCACCCTGCACCCTATCCATCAACTCGCCGTGCACCAGCACATCAAAGTGCAGCAGAGCATAGTTCAACAGAGCATCGTGCAGCAGCACCAGTTGAATCTGGCTCATCAGTCGCTTCAGTCGCTCCAAGCTCAACAGAGTCTTCAAGCGGCGCAAAGCTTGCAAGCGGCTCAAAACCTGCAAGCAGCGCAAGGACTGCAAGCGGCTCAGAGCCCCGCGGCTACGGGCGGCGCAGGCACGCAGCAGGCGGCAGGAGCGACACAGGGCGCGCTGGTGCCGCCGCAGCAGCCTTCGCCGCGAGCCGCGTCTCCCCAACACAAGAACATGGAGCTCGCGCTTTGTCAGAGCATGGACTCCGTCAACACCGCCACCACTGAGGAAGAGGTAAGATTTCAATGTCATCTAATTTGCAAGCATGTCTTAAATGTTACATCCTTAATTAAAACTTATTTATAGGTTGTAGCTTCAGTTGAAACCATTTTGACACCCAGTTAATATTTTAACAATAGAAACTAAAATACTGGGAATGTTTTGGAATGGGCTTAATGTATCGGCTTAGCGATTTATCATCTCACAATTGTAAAGTAATACCGAGGAGGCGCGGCTTCATAACCTTACAATGGGGAAAACGTTCGGATATACAATAAGCATTCGCTAACACAATAAAAGGAAAATTTCCTCGCGACGATGGCAACTGCGATCCGAAAGATTATATTGGATACATTACTGGTTCTATTTTAGTTCCTATTGCTGTGGCGAGAAGGTCCTCTCTATTACTTTGGTTTGTGTTTATCGATATGTCAAAAACAGCTCTAGGGGCAAAGCGGCGCCATGTCACTTCCGAGGAGAGTCGCGAGTTTCCCTCAATCGTTTCGATAATCGGAATTGCTTGTATAAATTACATCACTTGAAAATCTTTGTTCTTTTCGATCATTTTGTGGTCTATAGTGTAATGTCTCAAATTCCTTTCTTATTACAAAAAAACTTTTCTAATTAAAATTTCGTAACAAAATATTTTTTGTAACTGAATAATTTTAACAAGTCAATGTTACCTACATTTGTTTGGATATGAAAACTTGAACGATATAAGCGGTCTCAAATATTTTGCAGAAAGAGCATAGTTCTATTCACACAGAGCTGAAGGAAAAGCGATAAAATCCTTAACGTAAACGACAAGGAGGTGGCGGGCGGTGGGCAGCGGTTGTTGCATCTAACAAATAGAGTAGACACTTCTTTAAATAGCTTAAGACGCTTGGTGGATTTGCGAATAGAAAGACAGTTTTAGGGTCTCGTAGAGATAGGGATGATAAATATACTAAAGTGAAAGTTACAATGGTGTAACTTTATTTTCGTGGTATTGGTATATTTTGTGTCATATTATTGTGCTTTCATATTAAAAGTACCCTATGTTTATCTTTTATCTTAATAACAAATACAACCTGGGTACTAAATCACGACGGCTGATTGATTACCTGAAACATTGTAACTGAAACTGCCTAAGCGCCTTGCTTGACTGAAAAAATATTAATAAAAATAGCAAAAAAAAGGATCTGTGTACATTGTCATGTTTTGCTTTCCTGAAACAAAATCTTGTTCGTATTTTTGTTCAGTAAATCAAGTCAATGTACAAGAGCAGCCTAAGCGATAAAATCCTTAACGCAAACTGCGAGGAGGCTTCAGCGGACAGCGGTTGTGTCCGCCGAGAGCCGAGACAAATAGAGTGGGGACAGCTTTGTAAATAGCTGTTTATACCGCGCGCTATACTAGCTACTTGTTTACTTTCTTACTGTGTACAGGAAAAAGTATTGCATGAAAACTTTTGAAATAGAAATTCGAGCGATCGTTAGGAATTTGGGGTTTGAATTTGTAAGTAACTATACAATTTATGTTATTTAGTTTTCGATTCTAGTTATTCTCACTGTACGCTATTACTACAAACTTGATTACGTTGCAATTTTACACTTGACTAGCTGGGCCACGCAGTTTCACCCGCGTTTATTAGAAAACAATCTATTAAAAACAAACATACATAGCGTAATATTATATAGCCTAAAGCCTTCCTCGATAAATGTACTATTCAACTCAAAAATATTTTTTCAATTTGAGCCAGTAGTTCCTGAGATTAGCGCGTTCAACCAAACAAAATCTACTGTTTTTTAATAATAGTATAGATTATTTTCCCGGCTCCGCCTGCTTTGGTACGTTTACCACAGTAATGAATATTCCATGTGTCAAACCACATCTTTAATTATCTCTTCGCCACATTTTAGCGAAATCCAACCAGTAGATCTTAGTAAAAGAGTAACAAACACACAAACATCCACACGACCTTTCGTATTTATAATATAAATAAGTATAAAAATAAATGATTAAAATTAATCTATATGATATTCTATATAATAAAATGTAATGAGGTGAAACATTTATTTGATATACTTTTATTTGCTTAAAGTTCGCAAAAGCCAGAAGTGATAATCCTGTAAATATGGTAAGCAAACAGCTTCAGTCAATCTTTGTGCTTGTGTCTTTAAAATGCAAAAACTTTTTTATTACTTGTAACTACTCACTGTTTTTTATTCAATAATGGATAATTATAATTATACCGCATAAACGTCTATGAATTCAGAGATTTTATTTATCATAATATGATGTTGGTAAGAGTATTAGTAAGGGGTTTGTTTAAAGGAAGCGGAAAAAAATCCCCCTACTCTAAATAAAGAATAGAAATTTTGTTAAGAACTTGTGCTTCACGCTTTATACCAAGTTATAAAGGGTTGCTTATTTCTATAAAACGTGAGGAAATAAGAAAAATGATAAACCCCTTATAGCGAACAGGCTTAAGACGAGAGACGGCGTTTATTGAAATTCGAGATAGAATGAGGAAGGTTTTCTAAATTGTTAGGTTAATTGTGGTATTACTTATGAATAATATTTGCCCGCGTGGCAGAGCGGTCAACATGCCGGTCTGACACGCAATGAATGGGTTCCGGGTTCGATTCCCGCCCAGGCAGACATTTTAATGTTGAATTTAAATGACCGTTCTGGGTCTGGGTGTTTGTGTATTTATCTTTGTGTATTTCCATGGTACCCATGATACAGAAGAAAACCACGTGGGGCTATGAGGGTAAAAAGCGTTATTTTTTTATATTTAAATTGTTCGTAAAATATTCGTTTATTTGAAGTTCACAAGTCGTATTGCGTCAATTACAAAATTGGCTCGTATATTTAATGTTTTTAATACATATTAGCCGCTTATTTTATTTGACGTACATATACTGTATCACAAAACAGAGCTTTGAAGACAGCTAGTGTGTATAAGTAAAACAGAAACCCTTGCTAGTGCAAGCTGTGCAAGGCTAGATACGATGATCTGAAAAGTAATTGGATAGCACTTAACGCCGTATTTAAACAGAATTGTGCGTGCTAGTTAGCTCCTAGTCGGAGGTACGAGGAATCTGTCTAATTGGGCACGTTTCATTACATTCCTGGCGTTTGTACGTAAGTTATACACATGTATGCATGCACTTGTGTTTGCCCGCCTATATTTACCCACGGGAAGGGGTAAGATAAGCAAACTAAACCGTAGGAACCCCGGGGACGTGCGAAACTCAACAGACATCGCTTTGTCTAGATATAGCTGTATCAACGTACTGATCCTCTATTCCACCTTCATTTGCTTACGGCGACATCTTGAGGTACCTTTAGACTGAATACAGTGTAATGTACTGGAGTTTCTAATAGATTATCAGTGTCATTATTTATGAGTCCATTATTATTATATTGAGCACATTTCTCCTTTCAGAATAAAAGGGCTTAACAAAAAAAATGTTTATGGGTAGAATTACCCTTTACACTTTAGAGATTCTTAAGATTTCTGTTGTTATTGGAAATCTTTTAACTATGTAGGCTTCCAATCAATGTTTTCCTTTGCCGTTATAGCAAGGAATCAGTAAATAATTTCTAATCTGCTTATTACACGGAAAAAAATACACGATAAATAATTACCCTCATTCTTTTGGAAAGTCTATTATAAGTTAGAATTCCGTGCTCTTGATTTGAACCTTGGGATGCCAATTTGTTGTCACTAGATTGTCATTACTTTATATATATCTCATTAATCTTAAATTATTAACGATACTTTGCTGTTTAACACCCAAAGTATTTTAATGTGTTAAATATTTGACTGAGTTAAATCGAGCTTTCGTGTGTCGCATCGTTCACGTACAGCTTTCGTACGAGAGCATTGTGGATTATATCGAAAATGACTATAAAAGAACTTACATTCTTATCGATCGTTTGTCGATCGTTGCTCTAGATCGAAAATCTATCGACGTCGATCAAAAAGAATGGTCGATATAACGATGGACCGACGATTGAACCAGCGTCGATAAGCATTGAGTTTACTGTAGGTATACGTTAGACATCAATAGTTTTTTAAAACTTATTCGGTGTCGATTGAGCCACTCTATCGCCGAGATCAATTAATTGGTGAGGTAACAACTGACGATTGACGTTGAAAAAAGTTCTTTGACTATGATACTACCATTGATCGAATATATCGATTAACTATCGATCGATTGGTTTAAGAACACCCGTACACAGCTAAGAACAGACCAGAAATAATAGATCTCCTTTTCTGCATAGTCGGGGACTCGGAACTATTAGATACTTACTATCACATTTTGGAAACGACCCGCTGTGATAGTATAGGGACTTGTCTATATTAGCTCTTACCGTTTGCTCAAAGCTTGTATTTACGTCATACGGTTGAGAAAGATAAACAGTAATTCGTGGAAGCTTTAAATACAGTGCCACTAAATGCTGGAACAACCTTCCCCCACCTATCCGTAGCCTTAAGAGCTTG
>DWNE01006781.1:0-12791 GCA_018249875.1 Cecropterus toxeus
CCGGCTCACTTTTATATGAGGCGACCATCTCAGTCCTCGGGAGTAGCAACGTATCTGTGATAGACTTCATATAGAAATCCTGTTCAATATGAGGTTGCTTACAAATGTCCATGGACGGCAGTAACCACTTACCATCCGGTGG
Organism: Cecropterus toxeus; assembly: GCA_018249875.1. Classification (NCBI taxonomy): domain Eukaryota; kingdom Metazoa; phylum Arthropoda; class Insecta; order Lepidoptera; family Hesperiidae; genus Cecropterus; species Cecropterus toxeus. The sequence goes on from DWNE01006781.1 coordinate 143, forward strand.
GCTGCTTGCTCGTTTCCTACATCATCTCAATAATCACCTTATCAGTTACTTCAAAATAAATCAAAACTTCACGAAGTAGAGGGTTCTTTTTTATTTAATTTTATTGAAATATGTAACAATATACGCATGGTATTATTTTACGATATACATGTATTTAAATAATTAGTAGTGTAACAAATGTAACTTCATTTATGGTTGCAGTAGTCAGAGTATGAAATTTATATTTCAGATGTCAGAGAGGGTCAATCTCTTCTTAAAATAAAATTACGTGCTGTGAATTGTGCACACAAAAACGAAAAGAAAACATATTTCAATGGTCTAATATTATATGGTATTTTAAACTACAATTATTATTTATTTATTGTCCTACTTACAATTAAATTTATAGACATTCATACAATTCTATATAATGTTTGTAATAGTGCAATGTATTCGAGAAAATAGTGAGATTCCGTGATAGTAATTCTTTATTCACTAATGAATGTATGAATCACAGATGTTGCATCTGTTCAATTATTGCGTACAAATAATTTTATGGGAATTGGTGTAGAAATAGTTGTGAAAACTAAATACGTAATTGATTTTTAATATCTTATTTTAATTATTACAATATAACAGCTTTAGTGCTATTAGCTACATACTTTTAGATTAAAATGTTTCATGTATACTAGCTTATTCCCGCGGCTTTGCCTGTTTGGATATCATTTACGTAACCAATATATATATAATATATATCTATGTGTTAATTCAGGTCATATCCTCCTACTCGCGTGCAAATGTAAGGAAATCCATAGTATTTGCGTCAGAGAGTAACATGCATTTTTTATCACATGAAGTAGCAAATGAGCATGCAGTGCACCTGATGATAAGTAGCCACTGCCGCCCATGGACATCTGTCGGCAACTTCGTATAGATCAGAGGTTATATCTGAAGTCGATCACAGATGCGTTCTTGCTATGCTACTTCTTAGAACTAACATGGTATTCTCCTATATGAGTGAGCCGGCAACGACACCCTTCCACCGAAACGCAAGAACTACTTAACGCTATACGTCCACATACAAAAAAATAATTGAAATCCAATCAAGCAATTGAAAATTATTACTTACTTTAAGGAATGTAACTACTTAAAAATAATTAAGATTTTTTTTAACATTTAATAAAGTACCTATCTATTGTTCACAACAGTAATAAAGAAAGATTTAATCAATAGCATAATATCTTGATAAACTAAATATACATAAGTAACATTTTGTTTCTTTCTCAAATTCAGAAATTACTATTACTGTCAATGTAATCCCGTCGTTCAACTGTAAGTTACTTAAACAGCAACAATTCTACAAAATAGAGACATTAAATAATAAACAAACATAACATTACGCTCGAAAAACAAACATCAAACTTGTCTATCCTTACAAAATCATCTTTCATCTCGCATCGGTAGAATGTCGTTTACCTTGAGACCGCCTCATTGAAACCTCAAACTCATGGCTATCTGTCATCAGTGTCTATCAGAGCCATGGATCACGATCTACACCATAGATCAGCACACGTCACGTCTAAATGACACCACGATGATGATCTCATTGCGTTTTTGCACGACTCACCTGCGCGTGCGCATCCACGTCTAGCAGGCGTAAACACCGCCGTTTGGACATAGAGAAATGGTTTTTAAATTTAGCGCAGCAAGAACTATAGCTCTGTGAATAGGAAAGGAATGCAAAAAGATCAGGAGTGTATTTAGTTAAATTCAGTGTGAGAATCTTACTCCATCTGTCGTCGATACGGCGATCCTATTTTATCCATTCATTTATAAATTGCTAGTCGACCGCTTAGGTTCCTGTTTTGTTCTTGTTCTTATTGAAACGCTTTTCTATGCGTCTTAGAATAATTATTTCTGCCGCAATCGTTGTGGGAACGCTCGTATTAATCGTAGCTAACAATCAGGCTCTTTCATAGTCGATGATTTAATGTTTGAGACTCGGTCGCAGAATCTCCTTTTGCTTATTATCCTTTGCAGCTGAACCTCTTAGGTCATACAATTAAGAATACAGCCACTCCATTTTGAGGTACAATCGTTGTCTTTTGCTTTGCAGATAATCTTTTTCAATTTTGAAATTCAGTGGATTTTGCAGGTGGTAAAATTCTAATTAATAGCTAGTTAAGATATGTGCTATGATGAATTTAAGATGATTTCTTAGGAACAACGCACCCGGGACATCTAGACAGATGTGTAGATTTTATCTGAAATTTGATATAGATATTAACAAACTACGTTAGTACGTTCTCTATTCTATAAGTGTCATGTTGTATTCTTCAGAAGTATCGTCGTGGTTGCTCATTTATTTGTTCTATTAAGCTCTCTTGGAAGTACATTTTCAATAATCGTTTTTATTCTATCCTCGTTAATTTAAATAATATAAGGATTTCCTATCCAACACATATTTCCCTAATACTACTTAGCATCATCTGTCAGTCACTGTTTGACTGTTAATTAATGAAAAGGTTACTCAAGTTTGTTTTAAATTTGAAAACAAAAATATCATGAACGAAGTTCAGATATAAAGGTATTCGAAATACGCAAGCAGAAATAAAAATACTAAAACAAATTTAGTGAGTGTTAAAAATGTTGAAATCACTAAACTGTTTACTCCATAAATAAAATCGAGTAACGTAGTTTGATCTTCAATGTTTAATATATGAGATTATGAACCAGCTGGAAAAATAGTCAGATTCTAAATTTGGATCGTGACGAATGCAGAATTAGTTAAATCAAACTGTACGGGTGGCAAAAACAATCACACAATGTAATTGTTTAATTTATTCTCATCTATGTTTCACATTTGCATACAATCTTGTAAACATTGCTCTTTATTTCTTTTGATTAATATCCACCTATTATGCAGATGTGCGTTTAGATGACGTGCTCGTATAGATATGACATAAGGTAATAAATAAGGAAACCTTCGGAGTGGCTGACCGTTGTCAACACATCCCACTGCTGGGCGTGGGTCACTAAGAGTAAGAGTGAGAGAGTGTTTTAGACTATAGTCTACTACTAATACTGATTGATAGACTTCACACTTCTTGGATTATGGAAGCTGATATTCGATTGTTTTAATGCCGATGTAGAGACCGAGTTTTAGATCGCTATGTTGACCATAGCCCTGATGACCACTACCTTTTTTTTTTTGGTGACGGGGTACACCGAGGTAAAGGAAAAGGTACAGCGAAGCCTTGGGAGAGACTCCGGGTTATGTGGGATTTTTACCCACTAAAACCCCCTGGGTGACCTTCCTCAGCGCTTGCAGGGGACTCCGGGATCTCCAACGGAACGCACCGGTGTCCCCTAGCGCGGCGCCCCTTACAGGCTCATCTCTTGGGGAACGTGTGACTGTCCCCCTACACCTTCCAGCGTTTGTGATGACATGCAGCCACACATGCCGCCGTCATTCTTAAAGTTGCTGGCTGGGCGGCTCGTGCTCCCATTGAAGCTGCCCGCAACCCCAGAATTCCCCTTCTAGTTGCTTCTTTCGACATGCAGGAGATACCGTAGCCGTATCCTACTCCCCGACTACAGGGGAAAAGCGTCGAGGGGAACGTTATCTACGTCTGCCCCGGCGGCTCCTTCGCCGAGCGGGATCTGCGCGCTCCCGGGCTTTCTCAGCGCCCTCCTTCGCGACCATGACAGTTTCACAGAAAGAGGTCACCACGTCCCAAGCATCTGATGACTGATGACCACTACCTGCTAAATACTTCCTCTTCTAGTACATTCCGATTTTTAACATTGACAATATAGAACCGATTGTAGTATCTCTAATTCTGTGTTGCTTACAGCACTCCTTTTGGTACGTTTGCACTCATTACGAAGTATGACGAGACGTGACGTAATCAGAACAGGTTTTCTCTCAAATTTACTTAAAAGTAAAACCCTTCTTGGGACTACTCCGGAGGTACTACAACCTCACCCATTTTCGCCTTATAACAAATTATCAAGCTCTGCTGTATTCTGGATTGGAGGATATGTTAAGGAAAATATACTATTAAGAAGCGTTCCTTTTCCAACTAAGTCCTTAAGGGTGATAATGCATCTATAATCACTAGGATTAGGGAATTACCTAAAGTTAAGTAAGTCCCTAATAAAAGTGGTTATTATTCATTGTCGTTGAATATTTTAGTAGCGTTTTAATTACGTGACACTGAGGATAGAAATATTTCGGAAAAATTAAGAAGTGTCAACATGATTATAAATGTGCTGTTTTCGGCGCACCATATGCGATTCATTGTCGCAGCCAGGAATTTTCTTTTTCGAAAAAATAGATTTTTTATCTAAGTTATTAATCTTTGAGCTATAAATACACAAATAGACAAAGAGACGAGTCCTACGATAAAAACTATTAAACGTCCATGAATGAACTACGGGTTCCGAGACGTAAATAGCGGTACAGCGACATCTCGTATCGTAGCGTGGAGACGTCACATAAATATTGGGTCGAGAACATTGACGTGCCCTATCGTCATTGTCATCAGCTTGTGGAAGACTCAGGTTTAAAACTTGTGGTGTGGTAGAACTGAAGGAAATTGTATTTTTGCCCGACTGCGTCTGAAGGAAGGTCATGTTTTGGAACGTATGTTTGTACGTACATATGTATGTTTGTATGTAGGTCCTTTTTTTGGGTCGTGCTACAGCCCAAGCTGCTTGACGGGTTATGACATATCATTAGAATCGTCTTAGTTTGCATAGTGACATAGGCTATATAATTTTTAAAAATGGTGCCTAGTAATAGAGGAAAAGGGGGGGTGCGCCGATTTTTTTTATTATACGATAATATGAGTATCAAATGAAAGCTAGTAAATATACCAATCTAAAATATATATTGTAATGCTTTTACTGAATTATTTTAATAAAAAACTCATATAAGCGTTAAATTTAATACATATATATATCATTATGAACAAAAAAATCGTTTGAGCAGTAGGCTTTTTTTTCATGTTTTTAACGATGTTGCTAGTTTATTATTATTATAAATTAAATTCAAACGCCCTTCTCTTACAACGTAGACCACGTCCCTACAAAAGCCCGTAAAAGACAGGTCTCCTATTAAAATTATATTCTCTGTTTCCAGTATCAGATGCTTAATCACAGTAGCGATTTGAAATTCCTACGAGCTTCCGCGTCAGTGCGACAGACGGACGGACAGAATGGTGACATGAACGGGGATTGTTAGTTGTTTATATATATACAAGACATGAAGCTTTTATCGTAACTCGTTTTTGTATGTATTTTTTGTGATCCTTGAGTATTTTTGTTTTAATAGAGTAAACCACTCACCCATGGACACGTACTACCGATGCGACCAAAATTAATAATTACGACAAAGGATCAATTCCTTTGTTAATTTTAATTCTCTTCCTGTCGCAGTGGGTAAAATTCGACCGCAATAAACCTAAATTTTTTGTTAAATGTTTGTATAACAGAAATAGTTATCTTTTTCAATAGATTTGATAAAGCTTGTATATTTATTTTTCCGTGCATTGATTTTTATTATCAAAAACAACCATTGTAAAAAATGAGGCATTTAACATGTTTACATACTAATACGTATTTTACATTGCCATTGTGTAAAAAAAATAATATGTTATTTTGTTTAAATGAATTATGGTAGATTGAGGTTTTGGTAGCGTTCCGCCTTAATCCCTAGCACGGCTGGTAGAAACTCAGGTTAAAAGAACTTCATTATTAAAATGATTGTTGATTTTTAAGGACAGCATTTAACTATCAGTTAAGCAGGATTCTCGTTAGCTTTATTACTTCATTAGTTAAAAACAAGGGATCAAAGACAAGGAATCTTAAGTGTTTCGTCGTTTCAATGTTTCGTTTGACGACGTGCGTTTCTGTTTCTGGGTGAGATTTCTGTTATGGGTCTGGGTGTTTGTGTATTCATCTCTGTGTGTCCATGGCATCCACGACACAGGAAAGAATCCTACTGTGGGGCGATGAGTGTAGAAAGCGTTTATGTTTGTTTGTTCGTTATGTTTATGTACGTTACCCTAAAATGCAAAAATATTACTTTGTATCAAATTAAATTAACTCTGATATTTATTCCTTAAACCGCCACCTCTTAGAACGCTATTCAACAATAAATTACTACGAAATAAACCACCATAACTTAACAGGAACAGGTCTAGCAACCAGATATGACCTAGATAGGCTCAGATGGCGATAAGCTCGCAGCACTAAGACCTAGATATCTAGATCTCAGATCTTCTAACCATATGCTGTACGTTAGAGATTCGTAGCCGGAGGGAATGAAATTAGGTTAACGTGTACTTTAACTTTTGTACCATATAAGCGTTCAAACCCTGTTTAACCCCCTTAGGGGTTGAATTTCTAAAAAACCTTTCTTATCGCTCACTTACACCATAAAAGCAACTTTTATACCGAATTTCAAGGTTCTGGGTACAGTAGTTTTGGCTGTGCGTTGATATATAAGCCAGTGAGTCGAAATTGCATTTTATATATATAGATGTCTCGTTGTAAAAATAGTTGAAATCTTCGAGACATGCTTCCGGCGGTTTCTGACTTAGTCCTTAGGGATAGGAAAAGTCAACCTCAGGTTTTTTTTATAAGAATGAAGTAGCAAACGAGCATGCAGTCCACCTGATGGTAAGTGGTTACTACCGCACATGGACATCTGAAAGCAACTTCATATAAAACAGGGGTTCTATCCGAAATCGATCACAGATGCGTTGCTACTCCCAAGGACTAAAATGGTCGCCTAATATATAAGTGAGCCGGCAACCACACCCTTACAGCGAAACGCAACTACTACTTATGTCATCACGGAAAATCCAAATATATAAAGCTGTAATAAAACTTCATTGTCTGTTACGAAAATTATTCGCTTGTTGGTAATTCAGCAAATCCTGTAAAATCTAGTTCATCTACACACTCATGATGACGACATGTAAATGTGTTTCAAATATTCCCACAAGAAGTTCAAAGTCATTTAATTAACATCCCGGAGCAAGTACAATGGCGAGAGGGCTTAAATGAAAATGAACGCAAACCAACAAAACGCGTTCATTAAAAATTAATTGAATGATCTTCAAAATAAAGGACGCATCGCATTGTGGACAAAGAATTCGTCGATAATTGCCCTGGACAAAAGAAAAACGTAACAACACTATCTACAAAGGCGACCGCCTTAGAGATGTGCCGACGAACAAAAGATCGATATCGAGTCGGGTGGTTTCGATGTTATAAATAAATTATTTTTAATTGAAACGTCACTCAGTATGGGGTTTGATGCGTGCGATTGCAAACGACTTTTCTTTCTTTCATTCGATGTGAGAACACGCTTACAACGCTTTGTTGATTCATATGTGGCAGACAGAAGCATTGTTTACAGTTCATTACGTTGAATTGTATTGTATCTGTGCATAAAGTACCTATGACACGATATGATCTTGCATTTGCGTGTCAATGTACTGTATGCTGCTGTGAATGTTCAATAAGTTTAGCAGATGGTAGAACCAGTGTTGTTCGACCGGAGAAGTGCCACTGCCACACCTATTTCTAGCGTGAAGTAGTTCTTGCGTTTCGTTGAAATGGTGTCGCCGGCTCAATATATATGAGACGACCATCCTCATCCTTAGGAGTGGCAACGCGTCTGTAATCGATTTCAGATAAAACCCCAATTATATATGAAGTTGCTTACAGAAGTCCATGGGCGGTAGTAACTACTTACTATCAGGTGGGCTGCATGATCGTTTGCTACTTCATTTTTATATAAAAAAGCTGTAACAATATTTGTGACTAAATCTAGTGTCCAAGAACGACAGTGTCAGGTAGAATCTAACCTGGATGCTCATTTACTACTTCTTTGTTTTAAATAATAGCAAAACTTAATTGCAACACCTGAGGAGTCGCCAAAGAATAGCCAATTTGAAGAAGAACTCTTTTTGCTCATTTTTTTAATAGCGCCAAATCATACGTTCTGTAAATACCTTAAGGAGAAAGCCTGTATAATATTAATATTATCCGACCGGAGATTGATTGTTGGCCTGAACCTAAGCCTATTCGGCTATGGCCACAAAGCTTCAGCCGAAACCGAAACCGAAGGCTGAAACCATAAGAAATTCAGTTCTAAATTGGGTAAGAGTCACTTTTTTAACCGACTTCTAAAAGGAGGAGGTACTCAATTCGTCTGTATTTTTTTTTACGATTTTTTTCAAACTTCTGTGGATAAAGATTTATGTCGATTGTGTATATAAATAACTTTCAAAGCTAATTAGTGACTGCTACTTTTCTAAAACGATAACAATTTGAAAAGTGTAAATTTCATACACAAGTGGCGACGAAAGTCCTCAATGTTTTCGTCGCTTTACCATCGTTTATTCCTTAGAGTTCGTTCCATTTAGGCGCTTGCTAGAACCTACGGCTTTGCCTATAACTTCGGTCCATTTTAGCCGAATGTGTTTAGCCGAAGGTATTTTTTTGGCCGAAATCTAAATTTCATTCGGATACTTAATATTAAGCTATTGTTATTAGATATTATTAGGTATTTAGATATTGTTAATTGGACACTTAATTAGTAAGATATTGTAAGGCAAATATCGTCCGCGCCTTATAAATCATTATTACATCGTTATTCTGTCTATTAAGTGGTTCAATAAGGACCTACCGCAACGAGTCGCACCTAGCATTCCAACTTTCTACACTCGCCCTTATAACAACACAGTTTCAACCATATCATATCTAAATTTAGAGAACGAAGTCATTAGGTAAAGCCACAGGTAATCCGTTTTAAAATCATTTTTAATAGTGCACAGACAAAGTCACCGTATCTTATAATGTGGGGTTATTAAGTGGTCATATGATATTTATATGTGGAATATCGTGCGGTAATGTAGCTATTCAAATATCGCCCCTAAATATCAGTGTACAAGATAAGTAAGCTTTTAAAATATTTTACTTTTATCTTCATTAGTATCTTGTAGACCAGTGGTTTAGGGTTTTTTTAAGTCCACTTGATGATAAGCAGTAATTACCGCTCTTGGACGTCAACGAGCACTTTTATATAAAGCAGGGATTCTGTCTGATATAAATCGCAGAGTTGTTAAACCCGAGGACTAAGATGGTCGCTTCATATGAAAGCGAGCCGGTAACCCCATCTTTCCAACGAAACGCAAGATCAGCTTCAAACCAGGAATAGATATGGCGGTGATACCTCCATGGTTGAACTATTGTTCTGCAACCTTAAGTTTGTTTGTTAATATCAGCGCCGTATTAAGCAGATATTTAAGTTATAAACTTATTACGTTTTCGTCAAAACACAACCTAATAAAATAAAACAAGAATATTAATTACGACTTCAATTGGAGCAAATCTCATCTTTTGACTTTCTTCAAAGATATTATACGTGTTTAGTATCTCCACCAATACTAATAGTTAAGCATGATTATTTAAAAAAAAACATCCCTTTTTAGAGCGGGTCATTATTCAAAAGTAATCTTATAAATACATATATATTTATGTTATGGATAGTTAACTACGAGAAAATAAAACACAAACTTTTTTGACAATTTATTGTCTACGTACCTTTGTTATAAAATAAAACTTTTTGCTTGTTTATGATATTTTATGTGTAATAGATATTTAATGTGTACCTCATTTATTGTTATTAAATTTCATGAAATATTTCAAGTTTTCCTTTATTGTGAAATTCAGTATAACACAAAACAAGAGTAGGTACAAAGGAGTCGATAGGACGGTAGTCAGTCATTAAATTGATTTATACAGATGCAGTTAGAATCGCAAACTGTCGTGTCTGCATACACTGGAACTGAATTAAATCCACTGGTTAGGTTTAACATTAATCAATGCATAGTTAAGTACCACAGTAGTCGTGTCCACTATGGTCAATATTATTCAAAACTGCTAGCAATAAATTAACCAGCAATAGTTAATACCGACTGGACGCGGATTCTATCGGCGTTCCCACGCGTGTAGGCGGCCTTGCGTCGACGTGGGACAAGTTGCAAGATACAGCGATTCGTATAGCGGAAATTATTACGCGATTGCGTCAGAAGGAGGGTAATGTTTTTTGAGCATATGTATTTATGTATTTGGCACGCGCTACAGCCCAAACGGCTTGACGGATTGTGACGTATGACATTTTGTAAGAATCGTCTCAGTTTGCATAGTGAAATAGGTTATAACATACCTCTTGCAACATCCTTTTTATCAGTACACAACACCTCTAAACACTCTTAAAACTTCAATAAGTGTGACGGTACCACAGCAGATGGGCAATGAGGTTGATGGACGCTTTTCCACTATCCCACTACTACGCGGAATCTCATATGGAATTAAAGTGCTGTTTGTTCTTATAATATAATACCATCTTGGTGCATTAATAAACACTGTAATTCTTATTCATTTTTAACGTTAAGACGTCGATCTCGATTATTAACATTGGAAAACAGCTGATAAGCCTGGTCGGAGACCCTATGGGAGACTTATTTGGCAAAGGGAGATCTGCCGCTAGGCTAGGTGATCATGCCTGGGGAGCGGTCGTGCTCCGACAGTCTCTGTTCGGAAATTGTATATATGCACGATGTTAAAAAAACTCCGATAGCATGATTCAGAATACGGTGACGTCATCTCTTGATGAGTAGCGGGTAGTCGCCACACTTAAATTTGATGATTTGATACGCTAACCTTTAGGAACAGTTTAGACCAGTAATTTTTTTTCATTTTTACAACTTCAAAGTAACAACCGAGCTCGCAGTGTCCTGATGGTAAGTGGTTACTGCTGACCACGAATCCATGTAATCAACCACATAACACATGCACAATTAACATAAGTCTACCTCATAACACTTTTTTACGGACTACCAATTACAGATGAATTGTTTCGAGTAAAGACTAAGATTATTACCTCATATGTAAATCAGTCGGCATCCCCGCCCTTCACCAAAACGTATGAACTGCTACACTTAAAATAAGTGTGACGGTGGTACCTCCCCGGTGGAAATTACTATTTCTATTCCTACCACCTTTGTTCCACCAACAAAAGGCTTTTTATACTCATAGCCCCACAGGAGGATTCTCTTCTTTGTCGTGGGTGCCATGGACACACAAAGACGAACATACATGCACAAAGACCCAGAATAGAAATCTAAACTCATCATTCACATTTCTGTTTGGCCGGGAATCGGACCCGGAACCCACTGCGTGTCAAACCTTTACGGTGACCGCTCCGCCCCGCAGGTCGTCAAACCAATGTTCTAGTTTTATAGTAAACAGCGTCCAGAAATTGAAGATGAGAAGTGTTACAGTAATTTCCAGATCGATGTCCTCAATAGCCATTACCCGAAGCTATAAGGTCGTCGCGTAATAAAAATAAATACTAAACTGATACTGCTTTGGAATGTAAGTTGCCAATTACCAACTGCCCCGTTCTGCCTGATCTATTTTACGATGTAACTGACTTTCACACTGGCGTTATCAACGCGAGTCTAACAGACGTTTTAAAGAACAGAACACAATGACAAAAAGTGATGCGTGCACACTTTACTCGGAATAAAGCTTTTCTTTTTATAGTAAATGCCTCACACTAGCACTGTCGGACAAAATGACGAATAAGAAAACGCTGCTGTCCATCTCCGGGATTTTATTCCTTATTTGCCTCTTTCAACATCTAGGAAAGAGAGAGAGCGATTCTAGACTGACATGGACCTTTACAGATGCTTTCCACTTTTAAAGACGAATGTACCGTCAGCAAAAGACCCATGGAAGCCATAAATACGCCATAACCATGCACCCTTTCCTCTATCATAAAGGTTAGGAACGAATGTGTGGAGATCCTGATTTACTATATTTTTTTTCCCGTTTTGCTATAGGATAGATGCTAAAGGATATTATATATACTGTCCTATACGAAGTTGTTAGAGATGTCCATTGCTGTCAGTGAACCACTTACCGTCAGATGAACTACATACCCGTTTGTTTCTTTGAACTTTTAAAAAAAGGTATGAAACTAGAAGGAATCGAAATAAGGAATAATCATTAATCATAAAACCATCATTATATAGAACAATAGAGAATGAAGACATTTGTACTTTTCAGATTTCAATGAACATGTCGTATACGTAAGAGTACCTATGTCATATTTGTCGAAATAATTTTAATACAAAAAAGGGGGATTATAAAAAATCTAAACAATTTATGTAGTTGTCACTAACAAAAGGTTTATCTAAGCGTTTATAATGTTAATACAATTTATATAGTTGTCGCTAACAAAAGGTTCAGCTAAGCGTTAATAAAACACCAGTATGAAAGACCTGTAAAGTATTGATCGTCGATCGAGCAACAAGATCGTTAGCTTTTTGTGACGTTATTGATCTCCAGTTAAAATAACCTTCAAGCTTAAACCGTTCTTTGCATATTTGTTCGTGATTAGGCAAAAACCAATGTCATTTGACTTTTTATTTACGGATGAGTAGGCGATTTCAATGAGAAAATATTATGCATGAACGACAAACGGACTTTAAGATTTTTTTCATATAAATGTAACACAACACACATTTGCCAGGTGGTAGAACCAATGTAGTTCGACCGGGGAAGTACCACCGCCACACCT
>DWNE01006782.1:0-12790 GCA_018249875.1 Cecropterus toxeus
AATTGTCAGTTACAATATTTTCTTACACTACCGCCGGATCGGAACGCGACCTCAACTGAGAAGATCCGGCAAGAAACACAGCGGTTTGTCTCTTTTGTTTGTATAATATCTTATTTTTTCATTTTTTTAACGATTCGTTTTTACATAGCAATAAAGGATAGCTCCAGTAGATCCATAGCTCCAGTTGTGGCGGTGGTACCTCTCTAATCGAACTAAACTGTTTCTACCTTCTGGTAAATTCTGTCATACGTTACAATGAATTAACAGTAATTAATTAAAACGTGAAAGCATAATAAGCTTTGATGGATACGTACATAAATAATTTTCACAGCTTAAACATACCTCGCAGTTTCATAGCTTACTGTAATATCTTGGCACTCGTTAATTAGCGACTAAGTAACGTCTGTTTGTTATACAAGCTGTGAAAATCCAGGAACAGCAAGCTTTATGTTTAAGTTCATAGAAGCTGTTATTTTGCTCGCATTAGAGGTAAATGCAGGGCTGCCAACCCTACAGTTTAAACTGACTACAGTTGTTTAAAAGGTATCTTAGTTTTTTAGTTCAAGCTTTCAAAGCTACGGCCTTTTTTAACTGTGGGTACTACTGTAAGTGTCATTTGTTTTAATAAATAATATTAACAGATAATAAAACCGATTTACGTGATGACGATACATATGCAAGTCTGTAATTGTATATTTTCAATTTTATCACGCTCCATGAAATACTTAAAAACATCTTATATAAAACTTTCATCTGTTAGTGTAATAAAATTGCATCAAACCAATACTAGTGAAATTAAATAAAAGATAAATGTTGTTAAAAAAATTAAAAGAAAAAATCTCGATTGCCTAAAAATTATTGATTGCCTTCAGTTTCAGTTTATTGGTTTTAAGCAGTTAGTTTTTTGTTTTTATAATTGTTCAATTAAATATATTATATAATAAAATTAAATAATATATTACATATGTATATATACTTTTGGAATAGTCGTGATAGTAAAAAGTCGTCGTCCCTTTATTTCTTATTTACAGGCTTCACTTTTGTTTATAAATTATGTAACTCTGCAAACTGAGATATGTCAATGACAATGATATGTCATATATCATAATCTGTCAAACCGTTTTGGCTTTGTGGGTGCCACAAAAATAAACACACAAACATGCATTCATACGCTCGAAAAACATACAATGTATACATAAAACAACAAAAGTTTAATCATTTAAAGTTATGGTTCATATTTCAAACACGGATAAAACCGCGGGTGAAGCTAGCAAAACAATAGCGAAACGAGTAATCCTAGGCAGATATAATTTTCATAGCTCACTGAATGACATTGTGTACAGTTTCATAGCTTACTGTAATTTTGTCTCGGCACTCGTTCATTAGCATATAAGCAGTGGGGCTTGTGTTATCTCGATGAGAAAAACCATCACGACGCTTCCCGCCACAAAGCTTTAACAAAAGCTCGGGAAGAGCGAGCTTTAAGTTAATCATGGAAGCCGTTGTTTCGCTCATATTAACTAGCATATTTATAAGTTTAAAATTATATTTTATGCGTATTACGATTGTATCTTATGTTATGGGCATTTCTTGCTATAATACTAGCTATTTTTTTTATATTATTCTTGTTTAAAATACGCTTTCTACACTCATAGCCCCACACTAGAATTTTTTCCTGTGTCGTGGGTGCCATGGATACACAAACACAAATACACAAACACCCAGACCCAGAACAGAAATCTGAACTCATCATTCATATTTCTGTCTGGCCGGGAATCGAACCCGGGACCCACTGCGCGTCAGACCGGTATGGTGACCGCTCGGCCACGCGGGTCGTCATCAAATTAACATGCAATACCTACATCTGCTGGTAAGTAATCGCTAAAGCCATTGCATTGTAAAAAACTAACCAAAAAGCTAACTGTTCAACAACACCACTCAGATTCGAACTCAGATAGGAACTTAAAATTGAATTAAACAATTTTTATAATTTTTAGAAAATTGAGTTGTATTCTATATTTAAGAAATTTTGTAGTTCCACTCCTTAGGCTTCACCGCCACAACTTTCTTATCCCACCACGCAGTGTGGTGTTTTGTACTGGTTTAAGGGGTGCCATAAGGTATTCTTAGTCCTCAGGGGTAGCAAAACAGGAGTTGTAAAGAAAACGTGACCAATCCGTAGACATGATAAAAGAATTGGTGTTAATGAATGGAATAATTTACACTTAGTTTTACTTCCAAATATACTTGTTATACTTTTAAGAACTTTCCTAACGATGTCCTTTGAAGAATCGCTCTTGATTAATTATTAATTCCTTTCTTTCATGATAAAGAATTTCTGTGAATGAAAAGGCGTTGAAATATTTGACTTTCATATTGATAATAAGTTGAGCCCCAACTTATTATCCAATTATTATTTTATTGCCAGATAAAGAAAATTGGGTCAAAAAAGAAGTATATTATATCTATACTAATATTATAAAGCCAAAAAGTTTATTTGGTTGAACGCTCTAATCTCAGGAACTACTGGTTTTAATTGATACATTATTTTTGTACTGAATAGTCCATTTATTGAGCAAGGCAATATAACATCGGTCTATACTTATTTCTTTTCGGATCTATTCAATTGAGATCGTGTTTCGATCCAGTGTTAGAGTAAAAAAAATACTGAAAATTTGGCCTACGAGAGCCCTTACATGCGAGCTCTAAAGACAGTTTAGTTAATTTCAAAAACATAAAAATACGACATTACCTTTCAGCAAGTTGGAACGTTGTGCTGCGTAAGCGTTTTTTTTTTTTAAGTTTTCTTTTAAAGTTAATTTCCATTGTTAGTGATGTAAGGAAAGGTATGTACTCAGTAATTTGAATGTAATTTGTATGTACTCAGTAATGAATTATGTAAATTACTTTGTAAAAAATATGCAGGTTTGCATCATTAATCTTCGCTACACGCTAATTTGTATTTTTGTATGATCTTAGAATAGAAGAAGCTGATACTTATATAATAGGCAGTCACCTTAGTCCTTATGATTGGCAACGCATCTGTAATTGGCTTCAGGAAGAACCGATGTTCTATATGAAGTTAAATGCAGACGTCCATGGGTGATAGTTACCACTTACCATCTGGTGCACTTAATCTGTAAAAAATTGCATTTCGTGGAAATTACAATATTTTGTTTGCCATTTGGTGAGTTCACTTAAGTTAATTCTCAAAACGTTAGACAAGTTATTAGGAGTACTTCAAGTATTTACATATCTAAATTTGCGGAAAATTTTAGTGTAACTGTGAAATATGTTTAACCTTACAAAAGACTTACAAACATTTGCTTCCAAAGTGTTGGCAAATTGAATAAAAGCAAGATGTTTCTTTGTACATAAATATTTGACGTCGGTGAAAACAAGTAAGAGGAATACCGGATAATAAAAACGGGGAACAGTTGTTTGTAAATCGTAAAAGCTGAGTTGAGCTTCGCGATATCACCTTTTGTTTCATTTGCTATTGGAATGAACGTGCGTTAGAGATCATTTTTCATATGGATATACAAACACGAACGCTCTGAAAAAGGTTGGTTCTAAATGTTGTGATTAAAACATACGTTGGTAGCTTTCACATACTTTTGAGATTTTTTAAACTTTTATGTTGGTTTACTTCATCGTAAAAGTAACTTAATCATCATATTTTCTAATACGTAATTCATTTCTAGAAATCGGAGACACGTGTCTAAGATTTGTCCTCCAATTGATAGTCTGAACTTCAAGCGACTAGGCTATCACAAAGACATCAACATAACATTGTTATTAGTATTACAAACAACATTGTTATTATTATTTCAAAATAATGAAAGTAATGTTCAGTTTGCAGTGAAGTCGACATATAACAAAAGTTTCAACTTTCATCGATCATACACTAGTTCTTACAATAGCCATTGCGCTTAAAGTACTTAGGTTTATAGATATTTTTTTTAGAATAGTCTATTTAGTAGCTTCCATTTAATACCTACATTGTCGTGATAATAAATAAAATTGTCGCTCCCCCCTTATTCCCCTATTTGCTGGCGCCATTTTTGAAAATTATATAGCACATGCCATTTTCCAAACTAAGACGATTCTAATGATATGTCATGCGTCACTATCTGTCCAGCCGTTTGGGCTGTAGTGCGTGCCAAAGAAATAGACATTCATACAAACAAAAATACATACATACTCTCGAAAAACGTTATTCTCCTTCTGAAGCAATAGGGTAAAACGGTCACAGTTTCTTCAGAATTGAAATCACGTTTTTTAATTTAAAGCAACATTAGATATGTATATTATAGAACATATAAATGTTTTGCAATGTGTGTGAAGGTAACATCTTCCACCCAAGTTATCTGCTATTGTAGGCTTCAAAGCTTTTGTTTTTTTTTTTGTTAAGAAGCTTTAAAGCTTACAGTATCTACTATTACCAAAAAACGAAAAAAGTTTTTTTTTTTTTTTATTTCACATACATATAAGAAACTTATATAAAATCGTGCAAATTTCGGACCTTGCAAACCTCGCAGGATTTATATGTGTCCGAAGAGTCGCTTATACAACGTCAATATAAACAATAGGTATTATTGATAAATAAAATAATATATGGAAATTCTTAAATTATAAAATTATTTTATGATATTACATAGAATAAATCATCTTCAGCGATGAAACGAAATTTAACCAGTTTATTTAGCACAATTAATCTACTATTCTAAATTAACTACCGTATTATCTCCGGAAACGGGATCATATTCATTTGATAATATGATATTGAATTATTTACCAAAATTGTTTGTTTATGTATGGACATATTGCATTACCGAATGGATTATTATTTTAAATCTGCTTTGGAAGTAGGAGGTAACAATAATTGAAAACAGGTGATTAAATATTAATGAACTAGAACGGCCGTAGAACTCTGTGTTTCGACTTCAGAAGCATCTATTTCTGCCTAATAAACCAATGTTTGTGCTGTATCCTGGTTTAAAGGATTTAGCAAAGGAGATATATTTATCCCAAGCGTTCCAATTTAGTCTTCAGGGGTAGCAACGCATTTCTGGTTCACCCCAAGTAAGTAAGGTTCGATCCTCGGTCAGGCAGAAATATGAATGATGAATTTAGATTTCTGTTATGGGTCTGGGTGTTTGCATATCCGTCTTTGTGTGTGTCCGTGGCACCCACGACACAGAAGAAAAGTGTGGGGCTATATGTGTTGAAAGCGTTAAAACGTTAATTAACCTTAAACTTAACGCAATATATCACCGATGAAATATATAATGAAAGTACTTATTCCGTACAGAAAGCAGACGGATTAATCCAAATATTCTAGGTACAGTAGACGCTGAGCGCTAGTTTCAAGAAAATATCCATAAGATTTAGTAAATATATTCATCTCCCGATTCTGAGTCTGCAAATCGGATTACCTCATTATTTGTTAAGGCGGATTAAACGTGGATCCGTTTTGTCGCTCACTTGTTGTCATACCTTGTTACTCTTATCCTTGGAGTTTGTATTGGATATTTTCGTTGCCAGGTTTCGTAGGTTGCTGGGATACGGTATTCGCGTTTCGATATTTTATTTTCAATTTTTTAAAGTGATACTTTTTATCTTCGTATTTGCCGTCACATTTTTGTGTTACGCGTCACATTTTTGGTAAGTGTCACATTTTGCTGTTACGCGCCATATTTATTATATAAAAACTGCATAAAAGTTTAAATTGAGTTGTTACGCTTGGGATAAGTATATCATTCTTACCCTTCACACCAGAACACAGCAGCTCTGTTGTTATTAGGCTGAAATAGGTGTGGCAGTGGTGTTTCCGGAGTGGAGCCATAGAGTTCTATCACCATAATAATTGTAAATTATTTAGTAACTGTTGGTACCTCATGCATTACCTAATCTAAGGCGGTCCACAGCTGTACTGAGGCCTGCTATACTAAGGACTTTTGCCAATATTGGCCATGACTAAAACGTGTGGTGGTGACCTCAGAAGGTTGACGTTGAAAGACAGGAAGACGCTGCTGTTTCTCCTGAATTTCGTTTTAGTCTTGTCGTGTGACATGCACAGTAATATAGGAAGGGTGCTTTTCCAGGCCAACACTGTTGAATGTGCAAATGAAAGTGAGAACGATATTTTTTGTCTCTCTGTCTGAAATTGAAAAGAAAAAGAGTATAAAGTCGGAATTTTTCACATGAAAAGTCTAATCTAAAATGGCACATTTTGTGTCCCGTTACACATAAAGAACTGCTGAGGGATCAATAGAATTGCCGCAGTTTTGACTTGTAATCTATACTGTAACAAGTTATATGCACAAACATTACCTATATATAATCCTGACTATATATCTATACGTTTTTTTTTACAAAAAAATCCCTTTGGCAATCAATCCGCATGAAATCCTAGACATAAATTCGAAAAATCTAGGTTACAATATCAATAGAAAAAATATTTTATCGTCCACACGTAAAATCTAACTCGACGGGTTGCGAAAGTTAGATTGGCATTACGCGTATCAAAAGTTTCCTGCAATTTCCATACTCCGATACAATACCGCACATCCATAAAGAGAATGGGAGTTCGTTTTTTTATTCGTATTGTGCCGGCGATTTGTGATTTCTTTTTCGTGTTTCGATGTTTTATTCGATTTTTATTATCGATATTTTTTGTTACGAATAAATCGTTATAAAATTTTATAGCTTTGTTAGCTTAACAAAATATAAGCGTAAAAAGCATTTTAATTTTGTTTATGTGTTTAAATTTTGTTAAACATGGCGACACTCTTTCACTGTGTACAGGTATAGTTATTTTCATTCGACATTTATCAGCAACATGTTTTATGTTATGGAAGTATGATATTATTACCTCTTAATTAGTAAACGTAATAAAATCCACCTTTTAGCTGTTGCACCTTTATCTTGTTTTATGCCACTTTGTCAGGTTATTAATGGGTTGGTTAAAAATTGTTAATCGTTTTTTTATTACAGCTTTTTTTTATCTGACACAAAAATAGTTACCTAACCTCAGCAAGATTATGGATGAAAAAATATTTTTATAAACATCGATTTTGACTCAATCTTTTTTGCTCAGAACAACTCTATATAACCTTTTCCGATGAAACTTTTCCTCGCTTAATGGTTCGAATTGTAACGAGTTGCCGGCTTATTTTGTTCCAAACCAAATTGGCTCGGTGTTGCATCGAATTGAATTCCATAAAACGTATTACTTGTTTCATTTTTTTGGTTTTGTACAGACACTCGTGTCGTGATTTTAGAGCCTTTGATTACAACGTTTGCGTGTTTGGGTGGTTTGGCACTGTCAAAACTAAAACGAAAACGTAACGATACGTGTTAAATTTTTACGGGTTTTGTAAGCTTTTGTGTTGTTTTTAATATTTGGCATGTTTTAAATAGTGTGCAGGCTCCAATACTAAATATACACGTGAAAATCTTTTATGCATTTGATAATATGTTCGTCAATGGTCGATGGATCACCTCTTTATGAGAAGGCTTTAGGCTTTAGCCTATTGCTCTGATCGAGTGAGGTGGAATAAGGCCTTTGTGATCATTACCAGAAGGTGATCTGCATACTACTTGTGTAATATAAAAGAAAATTACTGAATATTTTTTGTCCCTGTAAATTACTTTAATAGCTTTATAATTAGCAACTTTCTTACATCTGACACGTCAAAGTTTATAACGCTCTGCTTTAAGCAAATAGATTACGTGCCGTTTCCTTTGATGGGTTTACTTTAATGGATTTCGCTGTTTGCCCGCGAACTTTCTTACGATCACTTAATCTACCGCAGTTCGTATTTTTGTGTGATTTATGAACCCCTGTGACGCCGGCAGGACTGGGGTTTATCTTGCCTACTATAAGAATTTTATCGTAGACATATGTATTGTCGGTCGTTGCCCTTTTTGAATTAGGATAGTTCATCGTTATCTTTGCTTAATTCTTCGGGTGTCTTATGTACTTTATACATTCTTGGGTGTGTTTTGTAAAGGATATTTTTATATCATATCTAGCTAGAAAAGCAATATAGAAAGATTAATTAAGAATTGTATGTGAAAGTTTTATTGTTAAATGATTTATTTTGCTGACAACTACAAATATTATAAAAACAAAGGTACACAAATTGGGAAACTAACTTTACGTTACATTTCGGAAATTATGTCCCAAAGACTTCTTTACGCCAGTAAGCTTGTAAAGGATTGGTTAAGCCCTAAGTTCTATGGTTAGGTCGAGGTCCTATTGGACTTAACAGATGCCTTAGTTGTACGAGGAACAGAGTAAGCATTTCCATATGGCACAAGCAACTTAAAAGTTAGTAAACAACTAGTGATATAAAATAGAATATGGGAAAAGCTTTCATTATTTCGTACAAATTATGAAAAGCAATGCTTTTAAAATTTAAATTTAATTTTAAATATCTAAAATATAGCTGGAAATTCCAGAACTAGAATGAAAACAACATTTTTCTGTACAACTATATTTAAAACATATTTGGTAGTTTAGCTTCAAATACAACGGTAAGCAATATTTAAAAAAATAAACTGTACTGGCTACAGGGCTTTAATTTTTTTTTTAATTAATAATATACGTAGAATTTACGGTTCGAAATACCAGTTTATATTATAAGGGTAGTCTAAGTTACTTTATATAATATGAGCTATCCAACAGTGAAAGTCCCGTCAAAATCGGTCTAGCAGTTTCAGAGATTACCTAGAACAAATAGACAGTCAAAAATTTTAGTTTGTAGTATAATTGATGTTTTGTTATCAGCATTTGGTAAAATGCTGTTATTTGCATATAACAAACAGACACTCATTTAATTTATATGTTTAGATGATCAACAAAATCCAGTTACTAAAAAAAATAATTTCAAATAAATAATAAAATCTAGTAACTAAGTGTCGGAATAACTGAGGAGTTAAGCCGGTGGCCCTAAGCCCTAACGGGTCCGTGGGGTATGACAGCCGCCTTAGGGGCTTTACTTTCACCTGGACACCGGCCATGTTAAAATACAATTTATTTCGAAGTACCAATCTTACCTCAATATTTTCAGAAAAGAACATGTGAAAGTTTACCCATTGCAAATAATAGCATAAGATTTATAACAAAAAAGCATGCAATCCAACTGATAAATGATATTAGGTGGCCACTGTTATCCACAGGCATCAGTAGATCAATCCCATGAAAGACTAGTATTATCTGAGTTAGGTTAGGTTAGCTTACATGGATTAGATAATGACCGGCGTGGCGGAGGGGTCATCATGTCGGTCTGACACGCAATGGGTTCGGGTTTGATCCCCGGCCAGACAGACATCTAAATTATAAGTTTAGATTCTGTTCTGGATCTGTTTGTGTAT
Source organism: Cecropterus toxeus (assembly GCA_018249875.1). Taxonomy (NCBI): domain Eukaryota; kingdom Metazoa; phylum Arthropoda; class Insecta; order Lepidoptera; family Hesperiidae; genus Cecropterus; species Cecropterus toxeus. Next base: position 9,385 of record DWNE01006782.1, read on the forward strand.
TTGTCTTTGTGTGTCCATAGTATCCACGACACAGGAGAAAATCCTAGTGTGGGGCTTTGAGTGACCGCGCCGCCACGCGGTTCGTCAATTAAATACGTTTTAGTATTTATAACGGCTTCTGACTCTTGGCTTTTCAATTATTTATTCCATGCAAAATGAACAACAAAATCTATTTACTTACTATGTGTTCAGGTGACCGAGGACTTAGCTGTCGGACCTAAGCCATAACAGGTCTATGGGACATGACAGCGGCATTAGAGGCTTTGCTCCCAGCCGGACATCGCCTGTTTAAATGGGATTTATTGTTAAGGACGCCATCTTAAAGTATATTCGAATAAACAACAAATTATATTTTGTTATTAAACAATATCACAATACAGTGTTAAAATGGGAACTCGAAAATATATTCAGTATTAAATTAATTTAAATATAACAACTTAACTCTTTAGTTTTTTTTATTTCACTGAATTGTAGAAAATTACGTTTGCAACGTAATTTTCTAAAATTGATTGCATATTAAAGTACAGTTTAATTTTTTAAAGTAATTTAAAATATGCCCCTTAAAGAAACAAGCAAACATAGTGTCATATTATATAGCCTAAAGCTTTCCTCAATAAATGGGCTATTCAACACAAAAATATATTTTCAATTCGAATTAGTACTTTCTGAGATTAGCGCGTTCGACCAAACCAAGAGACGTTTCAGCTTTATAATAATTATTACTAGTATAGATAATATAATGTGATAAAAGTAATAATAACTCTGTTTCAGAATAATAGTTATATTTTATTTATTTATATAACCCAAGTAATTTCGGCGAACGATACAAAAGTAAATATAATGTCTACCCTTAATATAGATAGATCACACTGACCATTTATTTTCTCAAAATAATAGAGGAAAATAATTAGAGGTATAAGATTTATGGTACCGATTAATAAAGCACGAAAGTGCTATTACGACTTTAATTAAAAGCCGGACCACGTAAACATGGTCGTGCGAAAAATCTTCATAAAATTTTACTGAAGTTTTTTATAATATGGAGTGGGAAATTTTACCTACTGTAATTAATTACTAATTTGATTTTTGTAGAAAAAGTAGCAAACGAGCATGCAGTCCAACTGTCCAAAATAATTACTTTTTTATAAATTCGAAAAAGCAAACGACCAACCAGACATTTGTAAGCAACTTCATATAGAACAGGGGTTCTATATGAAGTCTATTACAGATGCGTTGCTACTACCGAGGACTGAGATGGTCGCCTTATATAAAAGTGTGTCGGCAACCACACCCTTCCACCGAAACACAAGAACTGCTTCACGCTAGAAATATTTGTGGCGGTGGTACTTCCCCGGTCGAACTACATTCTACACCTGATATACTACACACACATTACCACCTATGCAGTGGCCGCTTACCACCAGGCAGCTGTAATGAACCCTGGATGAGAACAGACTTACCTGAGGTTGGCAACAGATGATTACCCCTGACTACTAATTTGGAATGCCTCTGATAAGAATCTCTCTTGTACACCAAAATACAGCAGCGCTAACGGACAGAGCCGGACTCGCAGGCGAAAGGTTCCGTAGCTTTATCGTTCACAAATCTTGAAGAGAAAATATAGCACTGTTGTAAAAAAAAAAGCTAAACAGTTTTCACGCTACCAACATAAGTTTGTTTTTGATACTGTTTGTATGAATTGCAAAGTTATTTTATTTGGCTTTTAAAGAAGTGCTTAGACAGACGGATATGACGGACATGTCGGACATGAATCTATAAGGGTTCCGATTTTTGCCATTTGGCTACGGTACCCTAAAAAAGTCAAACGATCACTACAAAGACAAATGACATTCAAAACTAAAGAGCTACTCATCTATTTAAGAGTAATCTACCTTTTAATGCAAAAATAATTCGAGCTCGAGCGTCAAACTGGCCTGTCCTGGCTTGGTCAGCAGACATGGCTAATTTACCCTAATGCCCTTACCCTTGTCTGCATTACCCATTAACTTGTGACATGCTTAATTCGCTAAGTGCTTTGGTCAAGTCCCGATACCGCCCAAGGTGAGAGCGAGCGCGGATACGTCATTTAACTAACGGTGTAGTAATTATAAATTGACTTAAATTACTTTATAAGAAACTACTCCTTATATAATAATAATCTATTTAGCGAATTATTAAGTGCCGATTTCGTAAAGGACAATAACTAAAATTCGAACACAATTTCGTTATTCGTAAAAATTTCCTATCTCGTACTTTTATTTTCGAATGCGTGTGATATATTTAGTAGTAGTAGAGTATAGAGTAGTAGTAGTAGAGTATAGAGTATTTAGTAGTAGTAGAGTATAGAGTAGTATATTTATTTGACTTGTCTGTGATGTTTCTGTGTTCTCGTTCATATGGTGAAAAGTTCATGGCTTGGGGTTGTTTAAATTCTCCATGGGCGGTAGTAATCGCTTACTATGAGATACGTACGTTAAAATACTAAAATGATTACGTGAAATAAAATAAAAAAATCAAAAAATTGTGAAATTTACAGAATACTCGTTGGTTGGTGAATTTGGTTCAGAAATTGCGATTCCGAGAAACACTTTCCAGTATAAATTTGGTAATGTAGTACGTAAATTTATATCCACGAACTAGATTAATCGCTTGAACTTGCTACTCACATCCAATTTATATATAGGCTTAGTGAAGTGATCATTAACTGGACCACCTTTGTTGAACAAAAGCCAAGGATCTTGGACCAGTTAAATTAAATATTAATTCTTGTGTTACCTTATTTTGAAACATAGTCAAGGAGGAATGAAACACATTTTGATACGAATTTATATTTTAAAAATGTTTATTTCCTTTATATTTCTTTTATAACTCGTTTACCTGTTTGCTATGAAACTTTAATGAGCTGTTTCAATGCTTTTTTGTAAGGTGAATAATGATTATATATGATGATGATAATAAGGTATAATAAATGATTGAAGTACATCTTTTGTGTATACAAAAATGTTTAGGGAGTAAGGTTTGAAAAGCTATGAAGTAAAAGGCACGCAAATGAAGTCGCATTCAAAAACTAGTAGTTCATATAAATTAATATTTACGAAGTTTCATTTTTTCCGTGTCGGATCCCTAGCTACATTTTTTACAACTCACTAAGTACCTAAATTAATGGGTATTAATTATAACTTATTATACTGTAATTATAAAGCAATTCATAGCCTGATGGTAACTAAAACTCCTTGCTTTACAGTATAATAGTATAAGTAAATGAATATAATAGAAATTTATGTCTAAGGCGCAGTTCACACGGGGGTTTTAAATTTATTTAAGTGGCCACGTGCCGTGTGGTGCCGGTCTTGAATAGCACCACTCCCTCTCTTCCCGTGGATGTCGTAAGAGCCGACTAAGGGAT
>DWNE01006783.1:0-12790 GCA_018249875.1 Cecropterus toxeus
GTATCATGTATTTATTGATATGCTTTTGGTAAAAAAAAAATATTTTGATATTACAAACAGACACTTCAATTTTATTTATATGTATAGATTTTACATAGTCCATATACCTACCATTCGCCTGTCGCGACCTTAACCCTGGAAAGCGTGCTTCAGTTCATATTTTATTATATTAAAAAGGTATTTATTATGTGTGCCTTTATGTATTTTTCAATGTGAATACTTATTCAATTTTATTAATAATTCGTACTTCCTGAACTGGGTACGGCGCAACTACAATCCTAGTTTTTTTATAATATGAGACGTTTTAAAATTGTACAAATAAATCCAGCAATTTACAGTAAATAAGATGTTCAAGGTTGATAAAATTGTATAGAATGACGTCACACGTTTCATAGCAATAGATTCATTGCTCTGTTTTATTCGTATCTCGAATCTAGACAATTGGTTTTCTTCATCTTTATGTGATACGATATGTTTATGTATTGTCGTAAAGACTTCATTTCGCGGGTTATTACTCGTATCTTCGTAAAATGAAGTCACGTATGTCGCTTCATGGCTAAATCTTAGTATTAAATTAATAAATAGCGGTAAAACACTTTGGGTGTTTGGCTGAAACCCTTAACGAGTATGTGTCGGAGATAATTTTAGACTATTATTTTTGACGAATTAATACCTTTTAATATGATATGCGTTTTTTATTACCAAACAGTTTCGCTTTGACCACGATCCATATAACTGGATCGATATATCGGCAAAAGGAAATTAGAAGAAATCGCAAATCTTAAGTACCCATATTGAAATGTTTTAGCATTGTTTAGCATTCTATACTTGTGAGACATTTCATTAAATTTTATTCAAAAGGTTTTTTTTCTAAAAAGGTTACTGCTGGCCATAAATGTCCGTAATAGGGCTTCTGTCTGAAATGGATCAAAGATGGTTGCCTCATGTATAAGTGAGCCGGCAACCACACCCTTCCAACGAAACGCAAGAGCTGGTTCTCGCTACGATCGGTGTATTCATCGGTCACGGTTTTATTCCTTTGAATTGTCTCTTATAACCATAATAAATTTCGATTATATTTAATCACAAAGAATGTACGTACGGTAATGGTCAGACGTGGTTCGTACACTATAACATTATTATCGAAAATCTGCTAAGCCTATGTTCATAATATATGTATTTCATCTTAAGATGTTTGTACGTCCTCTCAATCTACGAGTTGTCAATCACAAACCCTTTAGGCCGATGTAATCCGCTCTGGGAAGGACCCCGACCCTTACGAATAGGGATAATACATGATCAAACTTGTCAAAGAGGAAGTCACTATGCCGGTGTGACGCGCAGCGATTCCCGGGTTCGATTTCCGGCCAGGCCGGAATATGAATAATGAGTTTAGATTTCTTTTCTGGGTCTGGGTGTTTGTAATAGGCATATGAGCAGATGGACCGAAGACTCATTTACAACTCATAATTATTTATTTGAAGTTCCAAGTTCTTTTATAAATTTTATAAATTCAAGCATTTCCATGTGAATTTCATATTAGTATAGTTCAATTCCATCAAATTAACATAACATACCAAGTTAGGTTTGCTTGGTCGGTCTAACATGGAACTGCTCGAACAATCGAATGTTGGAGAATTTCGAAGTGGGGCGTTAACGTGTCGTGCACATTTGTGAAATAGTGCGATATGAAAATATTTATTTTGTGGTTACCGGCTCACTTTTATATGAGGCGACCATCTCAGTCCTCGGGCGAAACAACGCATCTGTGGTCGACTTCATATAGAACCCCTGTTCCATATGTGGTTGCTTATTATTATCACTATAATATTATTATCGAAAATCTGCTAAGCCTAATAAATGTCCATGGGCGGCAGTAACCACTTACCATCAGATGGGCTGCTTGCTCGTTTGCTACTTCATATTATAAAAAAAAATATTTATCTAGTCTATAGTACAATGTGTAGTACACATTATGTAATAGTACACATTATGCTTATAAATTAACATCCTGTGCCGCGGCGATGACGTCGCTGCGTAGCGCAGGGTCTACGGGCCTTGAGGAACCCCTCCGCCCGCCGGTGTTTGCTGGCGTTAGGGAGCGTAGCAGCTTTTGGTCTTGCGACCTGTGCTTGGCTGCTCCGCAGATTTACTCCTCTAAGTACACATTATGCTGAATCTTTTAAACCGACTTCAAAAAGGTTATCAATTCCAGCAAAAACCGCAGCACTGTCTTGGTACTTTATTAGTTCTACGTTTATATAGTACGTACATGAAACTCAAGGATTTTTCTTGAAAAGCAGCAGAAAAAAACCTTAAACAAGGCATATGGGTACAGTAATCACTCACATTTATTTAAGTGTGAATTTTCTTTTTAGAATTCGGCTTACAATGTATAAAAGTGTCTTTGAAAACGACTTTCTCGTATGAATATCTTCACGAACAGAAGTGGATCTAATATAATTGTCACCCGCTCAATTCAATTACACGAAGACGGAAATTTGTAACATCTGACTCTAAACTAATTAGACCCGGTTAATTGGGTGGTGATTTCAATAGATTCAGGAGTACAACTATACTCGACTATTTCGAGGCCATCAAACCTCTCATTCAATAATAGTAATAGGCGTACCATTCAGCATTATTGCCAGGAACTTCTGAAACTACCAAAACTGTTAGCAATTATACCCTTTAAGTGCTCGCCTATAGAGACGAATTCTTCGTGCACGATAATAATAATACCGGTCAATAGTTTTTGGCGAGGGCGGTCAATAAATTTTAAATAATGCGAGGGTAGTCCACGTTATTTGGGAGCCGTTAAGGCTTATTTGATCCTGCAACTTTATTTTCATGGTTATAGGCTTAATTTAGAGGTAAAGTAATCTTTGGTGTGATTTCAACCGATTGTTAGTGTTAAATTGTGAACTGGTATGGTTTTTATAACGGAAAGTAAGATATCACCTACAAACGCACACACACCTACACAAAGATACACACCCAAACTTATATACACAAGCGCGCGCGCGTACACACAAATCTCGGTATTTATTTATGTGTATATTATTATTAATTAAATATAACAAGATTAAGCATGTAAAAATTTCTATTTCATTGTAAAGTTCAGATGGAACATACTTCCTACACGTCTAGAAGGCGCGTAAATGGCTGCAATATAACTATTGCAGTCTTTATAACTATTGCAGTAGTTTACGAATGTACAGTTTGCGAAATTAATTATTTATTTAATAAATCTTTGAACCTTTGAACCTTTGAACCTTTGAATCATCTAGGTGACTTGATGGAAAAAGGTTACTGATGCTAGATTAGATTAGCGAGGCCCTGAAGTCGACCACATGTGTTACTATATACTTTTGAATAATTTATACAACTTTATTTTCCTTACAACAAAGCAGTATTTTATTATAGTTTTTATCTTACTTATATAAATACGAAAGTTTATGAGAATAGATAGATGTTTGTTACTTTTACACAAAAAGCGCTAAACGGATTTGTATGAAATTTATCTTCAAGATAGTTAATGGCATGAATAACATATACACTTTGTACTAAATCAAGTCCACATGGGAATAAGCAGCGAGTAAATGACGTGGTAATGGTGCTTTTGTACACCAGTTATCGAACCATTATTTTTCTTTAAGTTACCACTTCACAGATGGGAAGTTAGCAGTTAAAACGTACTCTTTATGGCTTTACTTTCAAAACAGAACACACTTCTCATTTGGTACTAAGCCGGTACATTTTTCCACCGATTTGCAAGAACTGCTACACTTCTCTACTAATAAAAAATAGGTTTTTATAAGAGTAAAGTAATAAAGGAGCATGCAGTCCATCTGATGGTAAGTAGCCACTGATGCCCATTGACATCTGAAAGTAATTCGATAAAAAACTAGGATTATGTCTAAAGTCAATCATAGACGCGCATTTTCCGAGGACTAAGATCGAGGTTGCTTCATTTAAAAGTAAGCTGGCAACCACACTTTTCCAGTGTAACGCAAGAACAATTTCACTTGCAAATACAATAAGTGCATTTAGGATCATTTAAACTTTTTAACGCTAGTTTTATATTAAAAATATTTATAAGAAATCAATGAAGCCAAAGACTGACATGATTGAATTATTTGAACAGGGAATCAAATGAAAACGAGCAAAGGTTTGTGTGAAACCTTCGAAATCGTAATACAATGGTAAATACAACTAATTATCCAAAACTAAATGCTAATTAATTTGTGTTTAATAATTCACTTATATATGAGGCGACCATCTCAGTCCTCAGAAGTAGCAACGCATCTATGATCGACTTTAGATAGAACCCCTGTTCTACATGAAATTGCTTTGAATTACAGATGTCCATGGGCAGCAGTAACCACTTACCATCAGGTGGACTGCATGCGAGTTTACTACTTCAATCTTTCAAAAAAAACTTCGAAGATATTTTAATATATCTGCAAATAAAATTTATTAATTCACAAATATATAAATTTTCCCTCTGCCATATTAAAAACGTAACAGTATCCATGAATATTCAACGGGATTCTAATAAAAACCCTGATGACGTCACGCCATATTTCATATTTTTAAGCCATCAACATTTTTATTGGTAGTCGTTTATTCGGATTCCAAATTCACATTTGCTAACGGGTCACGTTGCCGACCATTTGTATTCTATGTTTTGTTACAGCGAAATTAAACAAAAACGTTTTCCTGCAGTGAATTCAGAGACTTGAAGCTGTTTTGCGTTTAATTTTAATTTGAAACAGAAACACAATCTCGAAGTATTAAGGGTGTGTCGAATGTTTTGCAATCGGATAAAATGTCGGGAAGCCATGTGGGATTGAAGCACAACTTGAACTTGTAAATTATTAATAACGCAATTTCAAATTCAACGAAAGAAAGTTGATGATGTAATTTTTTTACTGTACTTTTCGTTTGGTCTGAATTGCTAATATACTAATCATGACTAATACTTAAATTTCAAAGTATTATTCATACGAACCAGGTGGTAGATCCAATGTAGTTCGACCGGGGAAGTACCACGGCCATACCTATTTCTAGCGTGAAGCAGTTCTTGCGTTTCGGTAGAAGGGTGTGGTTGCCGGTCACTTTTATATGAGGCAACCATCTCTGTCCTCGGGAGTAGCAACGCATCTGTGAAAGACTTCATATAGAACCCCTGTTATATATGAAGTTGCTTACAAATATCCATGGGCGGCAGTAACCACTTCCCATCAGGTGGGCTGCTTGCTCGCTTGCAACTTCATATTTATATAAAAAAAAAAAAAAACAAATAAATTTTTCCACAGGCTTACGATTTTTAAATTTTACCCAAAAATAATAAAATAATTGTATCTGTAATAGCACGTGCAAACAACTATGTGGTAAAAATGACATTGAAATCTAAAAGTAACACGCACAGTGGCGCTTCTAGTGGCAAAAAATGGCAACTTTACTTGTACAAGCCAATCGTCTTCGACGACATAAGAAATCTACACTCGTGCAAACCTAAAGCAGTTCTAAAGCTGTGATTAAGAAATCGTTAGCATAAAATTGTTACCATGGTTAACCCACTTGTTTCACCAACCGCTTGAAAATATAAGCGAAGACTAGATATGATACTTCTTGCTGAGATAACCTATTATAAACAAGAATACCGTCTATAACCAATTGGTTATGGAACAGGAGGGGTAACTCTTAACTAATTCTGACCTTTTATTCGATTGACTGTCTATTTATTTATTAGATTTAATTTGTTAAGCCTGTAAGCATGGCGATTATTTAGTCTCCCTACTTTATTTTAACTAGGTAAGTCTCTAAACTTAGCGGTAGCTCGCCGCAATATATAGCGATGGTAGCTACCCGACCAAACCATATAATTAACCAACTTTGTGAACAAAATTCTTAACTGATATCGTTTTATAGCCCTCGGTGAAGCAATTCGATAAAGTAGCGTTAGCACAAAACTGTTCCCGCAGTTTACATAACGAATTCAGCGAATTTATGAGTGGAGCGGTGGTAGTATGAAACGCTAAATTCCGAATTGTTCGCTTATTGGATCTTGCACAAATTTTGGATTGTTCTAATTAAGGAGAGAGCTGAGAGATACGAACTGAGCTTTTTAAAATGTGCAGTGAAGGTTTTTATATCGATTGGTCGTATATATGAGTATATTGTATGCAAAGAATACGCTCGATGAATTTCTGTTTGCAATTATGGTTTTCCCGATTAATTGTTTTTGTATGAAAATCACTCATATTTTGCTATTTAACACGCTTTACAAATCTATTAAAATTACTCGACTAAGTCATAAAGAGAGTAATGATTTTTTTAGTATATTTGCTTGTTTCTAGCCGTATAATTTAATTTTTTTTTATCACACTGGAGGTTTATTTATTACTTACTGTTCTCACTGTTACCTGTGTTCAAATTAATAAATTAATTTACTTTAATATGTCTGTAAGCGTTTGTTTATAGACCTGTGATTATGTGCATTATTTCAATCACTCAACACGTCCACAAAATGTACAAAGCCATTTGATACTAATATTATAAAGCGGAAGAGTTTGTTTAGTTGAACGCGCTAATCTCAGGAACTACTAGTTCGAATTGAAAAAAAAATTATGTTGAATAGTCTATTTGTTAAGGAAGGCTACATAACATCGCGCTATGTTTGTTTGTTTTTTTGAAAACCACAAGGCACATATAGTCCATCATATTTACGCACGATTAAAAAGACTTTATCGAATTATAAAGAGAAAATGTAACGATTTCAAGTTGTCATAAAGGTTGTGAACCCCTGCGCTTCACTAGTTTTAAGCGAAGGTACTCTTAATTAACACTTCCCAGTTGACATCAGTCGGACTACTTCCATTTAAACTTTTAGTAAAGCAAAAATGCCTACTTATTACTGCTATTTAGTAAAACTTTAAAAAAAAGATGTAAGCGCCTTTCTGATAACTTTTAGGAGAGCTGTTCAAAGTTTGTTGGCCCGTAAGCAATTCTAGAAACAAATCCTTCAACAGCCTAAACGTTGCCAAGTACTTAGACTTTATTGCTAAAATACGGTTATTATTTATTATTCAGTTATTATTGTTTTTAGCCGACTGCGTCAGAAGAAAGATAATGTTTTTTGACACACGTTACAGCCCAAACAGCTTGACGGATTCTGACATATCGTTAGACTCGTCTCAATTTATAGAGCGACATAAGCTATATAATTTAAAAAAAATAGTCTGGAATTAGAGAAAAAACGGGAGGGGCGGAGGAATGTATTTGCACTTATCGTTATACTTTAGGATTTCCCATAGTTTTATCATAGACAAAAGCAATGGCAAATACACAATCACTCAGACACAGAACAGAGGTCTTAATTCATCATCAGATATCTATCTGACCGGGGATCGAACTTAGGACGCATATTAAACGGATATGTTGACCGCTCGGCCACAGAGGTTATCAAACATGATATAAACACATGAAATCTATAACCCTCCTATTGCTGTCGGGTAATAAAAATTCCAGTAACTCAAACTTAATACGTTCGACACATCAGACACCGTAGAATTCCCACTATGTGGTCACTTCGAGAACATTCACGAAGTTTCAATTCCCGATTTGAATCGCCCGACGCAATTCGACGCCAGTCAAGTGTTAGCCGCTCGACTCTGGTTGCAACCATGAACGGCTTTAAATGGATTACACGTTTATTCATTTACTCTGCGTCTTTAATGCTATTGAGTTGAATTCGTTCTTTGTCTCTGAAATGCTATTATTGATTTAAATTTGGTTTTATACCATTCTTAACGGATTGCTTGAAAGAACTTTATAGCTAGAAAAGTACCTTTCTTACAAATTTTATTACATATGTATATTATTTAAATATTGTTTAATTTATACAATAGATATGTGAATATTATAAAATAGGCACGTTCGTCGTCAACCCATTATTGTCCCACTGTTGGGCACGGGTCTTCTCTCAGAATCAGAGAGTTTTAGGCCAAAGTCCACCGCGCTGGCCAAGTGCGAATTGGTAGACTTATAGGTACGTTCATTGTTCCATAAAACTTCGTAAAAATGTATGTTTGACAATGTAATCAAAATAAATTTTAATAGCGTAATTCAACTCGCATTGCACTGGGAGCCCAAGTAGTTGACGATTTATATATATATAATACAATCGATCTACAAAGTTAAGCAACGTCGGTGCAAGGTAGTTTATAAATAAGCGGCATGTTCCTAAATAAACTGTACCACCATGTATTGAAGCAAGGTTGCAGGCACAAGTTGATAAAATAGAAACAAAGATTATGCAGTGAGCCATGTAAAGAACAGCAAATTAAACCTGTATATTTGAATAAATAACGATGTTATCTACAGTGAAATCATTGAAATATTTTCACGAGACAAAGGCTACTAAATAACAATTTAAACACGTAAACAAAGTTTGCGTGAAGAGCTTTAAAAGAAGACAATAAACGACCGCGCTCATATTTTAGTCAAACTGTCCTTATTTCACCCACCGAGTAAACGCGCTGAGAAAATTCAAAGAAAATAACAATTTATTTCAAGTCACATTTTGGCGGGAATTCGTAGGAATTGCACAACTTAATTTCACTAAATTTTCGAGTCTAGACTCTAGACGTACGGATTCAATATAATCTTCCAAATTAATATCCCAGTCTGTAGATATTAATTTGGCGCGGGAAAGCAATTTTCTTAATCTATTAAAAATGGTATAAGTGTCAGTACTAATTAGTTTGATCTCTAACTATAAGTAAAATTAGTATCGATCAAGCGATATTTTAGCGCAAATTCTAAAATAATCAAAGAAATCGAATCGAATCGAATTCGAAAATCGAAAGAATCGAATAAACTTCTATTAAAGCAGCGATCTTAATATGTTTTATGATATGAAAAAACTAAGGCAGAGATAGTAACATATGCGTAGGATTCCTTGCTACTTGGGTTATAGATATCCATGGGCAATAACTTACGTAGTTTGTGTTCTATATTGTTAGAAGCAAAAGCAGAACTTTCTACTAACTTTCGTCTTCATCGAATAACATTAGTATAAAGCGCTTTTGTGTTCTAGTTCAAAGGATTTGTTAATGGGACGATACCGATACAAGGTACCTCGTAGTGCACTCAAACTTTACTGCTCCACTCCTCACTGTCAACAGATTAACAGTTGACTACAGATATCCAAGTGTTTTTGACATTTATGACCAGGTACTGCAGGCTCGTTTGTTACATCCATTTTAATATAAAAAATAAAACCCGAATATTACTATAATCACTTTTGTTCTACTTAATGGACAATATTTTATTAACAGTAACAAACAACAATAGGTAAAGTTTCGTTTGACAAGTTTAAAGGTCCATTATCCCAATACGCTTAGAGCTCAGACCTTTACTTAAATGGATCAAGTGGGTCACAGGGTCTTTTCAGCTTTAGGGAGCTTTTTCATAAAAGGTAAAAAGTTTAGCCGGTGTTGGATTAACTGTTGCCTTCCGTTTCTCGCATACAACTTCAAACAAGTCTTCAGTAGAATATATATATTTAGCACCACATTAGTTTAGAACAGAAATTTAAAAAAAAAAAAAAACTAATGTTCACTTGTGGTGATGTAACCCTTGCACGTAGATAGTAACATAGAATAAGAAACTAAAATCATAATGTACCTTATGATGTCTTACGATACTACATTCTTACACTGTACGTTGGAGCTGGTTTTGAAGGTGAAAATGCAGAGACTTGAGACGTTTCAACTTAGTTTCCAAGAGTAACAACTCACCTGAGGCCCATTTCAGCTCGAACTTGCATACTCGCATCCATCTATCCGTGCATCAGCCTTTTGAGGTCCACTGCTGTACATATGCTTCTCCTAAACGGCGCCAATCCAACCGATCTTGTGCCTTCTGAGTCCAACGGTTTTCCGATATCTTCTGCTCTGTTTGCTTAAACGTGGTCGCCACTCGAAGACTAAATCTTAAACAATATACTCATCTTTTCGTTTACTCCTTTATATAAATTTTAAATTAAATTTAGTGATAGAAATGGTAATAACTCAACCTACGTAATGGGTGTGCCTGTGATTTTAGATTGCATATTGCATGTATAAGTAATTAACTACCTAGCCTGAAGAGACAATGCATGCACTACTTGAAGACAAATTAATGTTATGCGAATACACTGCAGCTCTGTATATATTGTAGATAACTTGTAGGATAAAGCAGAATAAGTTATAAGGCCTTTATGTTGATAAGTAATGAACTAAGTAAGTGGCTCTCAAATCTGTCTTCTCTTTTAAATTTTATACTATTGTTATATTATTTATCTTTGAGGGCTTTTATATAGTTTTTTTAGAATATACGATACATTACTATTGGATTTTTCCATGGTCATGGCAAAAAGAGATATTAATATTTACGAGACTTTACTGCACAAAATATGATTATGTTTAACTTTTTCGAAGATACACATTTTACAAAAAAAAAAACATGCTCTTATCACGCTTATAACATATATTTCATAATGTATTTATAGGCCTTATATTTTTCCACCACAAACGCAAAAAAACTCCATTAACGCCCAAAACTCTATATTACTAATCTGATCCTTTGATAGGTACTTGATAGGTACGTCGAGGTCTTGACGACTAGTTTCCGGAAATTTATAGTATCGAACGTCCAAGCCAGCTAGCCCCGCTTGACCCTACGTTCGCACGTATGAACATGCCCTTTGAACTGGGTAATTGCTAGTTCGTGTAAATAGAAAGTGCTCTTTATATGAACTACTAGTTTACTTACAAGTAAAAAGAATTAGAATATATGGATTAGAATATATGGGTTTTTAAAGTACTTACTGCTTTTATTTGATTTCTCGATTTCGAAATATACTTAGACTATGAACATTAAATTTATTCATAATATTATTTTTATGAAAATAATAAAAAAATATTTCTGTAAATCTCTACATCGTTGCCTCCTTTTTTAACGCATAACAAAAAATGGACAAAACATTATTTAGACCTAAAGACTTTTTAATTAATAACATATACCTACATTACTTTTGTTAAGAGGTCTCACTATACGTCTTAAACAGAATCATAATCATAAAGTTAAGTAAAGATTAAATAAATATGCTAAAAGATTATCTCAATTTATAAAATAAGGCAATGAATTACAAATATGGTACATAGAATGAATATTCTCATCTATTTCAACAATTTATCGTAATAGCAACATAGTGATTTTTTGAAGATAATAGTGTAAAAAATGATAATGCAGATCTCTTTATTTTGTTTATTCACCCTCTAATCAATTTCAACTGCAGTTAGTGCAACCTACAATAAATTCTTTGACAAATAACGGAGACTTAACTCGTCAAAGGCTTGTTCACAGGCATTTCTTCAGCGTTTATAGGTCACCTCGTTAGGCTCGGCTTAGGGAAGCAAACAGTTGACGTTGTAGGCTTTACAATCAAACAACCTGACTTATTTATGTCTTGTTTAGTCGTTAAGTTATTAAGTGTGAAATAACTTTATAACCAAATAGAGACGGTAGAATTCATTAAGATTTGACTGATTTGTCTAATTGTCTCCATATTATTATTTGTATAATTCTAGTTGTTTTTTATGTGAATTTCTTTCGAGATGTTGACAATTGTCTGAGATATTGCATTGCATTTCTGGTTAAGGTATTGATGAACTTATAAGGACCAAGTTGGAACAATAAATGTGGCTGCAAACATGAATTTTAAGCTGGACATCCCCTATTAACTGTTAAAGGTCAGGCTATTCTTTTAAAACACCTTTAAAATTAGCTGTAAGATGATATGGATTAGTGAATAACACAATAGGTACTATCCAAAGGTGCATATGAGATGTTAATAAAGTAATTTCGTTCACCAGAATTTCCATTTGAAAAAATAACTATTCACTCCATGACATATAAATTTTCAGCATTAATCACATACATTTCTAGATATACCTAATATTAATCAATATAATATGAAGAATGCTTTTTAGGTTTTAGTTAATTTTTAATCTTTTAAGTTTCGCATAAATAATATATTTAAGTGTACTTTATTTTTGTAGCTTATGCTGAAAAAACCATTATTATTTCAGGAAATGTTGACAAACCTAGGGCTCAGTTTCACTCAAGTCTGTTAGTTTAGGACCACTTTGGTTGCGGCCTGATCTAGGCGTTTCTGAAACACTTAACGTCAGATGTTGCTTTTGACGTAACTAATTGAAACTCTGAAGGTCTCTTTCTGTATTAAATTTTAATTAAAATGAACTTATCAACGTAATATAATAAATAATTATAATATCTTACAATTTATTGTATATAATTTTGCTATTTATTGATCCAGTGACATCATAAGTTTGTACCTGATTTACACATAAAACTCTCCAAGTTTTGAGAAGTTCACTAACTCGCATTTGGCTTGACTTGTACAACTAACTAATCTTAATACAAATTTGAGAAACGAAGTGGAAGATACATTTCGAAAATCTAATATCGATAAATCTGGATTGGTGATAGAATTGTGATCGTATTTTTAAAGAATTTTGTAACTTTTGATCGATTGATTGTATTATTTAGTCCGTATTTCATTCAAAAGCTTTTGAATGAAATGAGGTCTAAATAATACTTAATTTTTTTCAATTATATTCAGTAGGAGTTGATTTAAGGGGATTACAATTAACCAGATAAATAAACGGACAAATATTCTAGATATTTATTCATTTATAATATTTCTTATTGGATT
>DWNE01006784.1:0-12789 GCA_018249875.1 Cecropterus toxeus
AGTCACCGTCGCCTATGGACATTTGCAACGCCAGAGGAGTCACCAATGCATCGCTGGCTTTAAAATGAAGAATTTCTGGAGGAATTAGTTTTATTTAATACAATAATAACATCACAGGCTTCATATAATATATTCTGACAGTTTATTATTGTCTAAACGACTTATATTTTTTAAGTGCAAGCCAAAGAATTAATATTTTTTGTTAATTCATTTTCTGTCACTCGCTTGTAGTCAGACGTCCATTGTTGAACATGGCCCTTAGCCCTTCGCAGTACGTATATAGTAATTGCTGATCGGAATTTATTTTTTATGCGGCCAAGTAACTTGACACCATAGGAGAGGACTTAAAAGGGAAACTCAGTAATGCCTTCACGGCAGTCACATCGTATTTATGTCACGACGGATCAAGGTTTTTATCGATACGTTGATTGGCCCAACACTAGTTCATTTTAATTGGCCGGCCAGTTGTTCGACAAGGGACCGAGTGTGTACACGTTTTAATGACTTTATTGTGTTCGTAGTTTCAAATGTGACGGCGCTGATTCGATTCTTGTTTCTATATTGTCGCTAGTGATGTGCCGGTCGATAGTTTTTGCGGTAACCTGTTTTTGGTAGTAGTGCCGTGGAAACTGGTTTAGTCGTAATTGAATGCGAATCCGAGTCGATGCTCACTTTGGCGCTGTTTTTGTGGCTGCCGTTCTCGGTTTTTATCGGTTGACATTACACTAACAATAGATTAAGCAAAAAGTCGTCTCCAGTTTCTGTATTATCGTTAATCTGTAACGCGAGTGATTTTAGATAACTCATAACATCTATCTGTACAGCTAACGCCATCTATCGGTGGAGTGAATGATTGCGTTTAATAGTACACGAGAAAAAAGAGCGGTTTTCAAATTAAGGCAACAATGTACTGAGCCGCGCGAGAAACAATTTCGGAGGCTGTTTGTGGTACACGGCCAATTGTACGGTATTATTTCGAATGAACCTGCGGTATATCGGACCTTTACAGTCTGCGGTGTACGCTGTGGTGCAAGTTATGGACGTAATGTTTCCAATCTATGAAAGTACGGCTATTATTTTATATTGCTGCGGAATATCTAAGCTTGATGGGTGTGGTGAACGTTTAATTTTAGTTTTTAATGAGATTTTACAAAATGTGTTGCGTTATTTTCATAACTAAGTAAGACTAAACTATTGATTTTTCTTGTTCAGGCATAATAAAATTCATTAATTTATCTTTAAGGTATAAGAAGACAAGCAAGAAAATCACTACAGTTATTGATTAATAAATTACACTTTATATAAATTCATTAGTACTATTTGAAATACAAGGTAAATATTTTAATTTACCATGCGTATTAATAATATATACCTATTAGTACACGTTTTAAGAGATATGGCTCTTATGACGCATATAAATTTATGGAAAAATTAATTAGGAAGAAAAGAAAATCTGTATAAATATTGATGACTTGTTTAGACTATGTGCAATAAATGAAAATCGAAATAATGTATAGAATGTAGAAAACTATAAAAACGAGAAACGATGTTCTATATAAAGTTGCTTACAGCTGCCAATGGGCGGCACTGACCACGCACCACGCACGTTTGCTTGAATCATATTAAAAAATAAAAGACAATCGAGAGAGTTAAAGGTAATTAAGTAATTTAAGGTATAAAAAGTGGCAGTTTTATAACAATTCGCGCAATGTTATGACTTGGACCAAACGGCAAGAGGAATTCTATGTGGTATTAATTTTTTCGTTTCAAGGCTTCGATGCTCAATTGTAACGCAATTTTTCAACGATATATTACTTTTACGGAAAGGGAATAGAAATTTTATGGTTTAAAATGTTCTTGTGAAAACTGAATTTTGTAGTTGAATTTTCTAAAAAAGAACTTTGAGATATTTTCGCCTTCTTAGAGTTTTAGAATGATTTTTTAAAACAACTCTAACTCATTCCCGCGGCTTCGCCAGCTTTTGTCACGTGTCAGTCATCCAGTGTCAAACAGCAAAATTGAACCAGTCGTTTTTGGGTAAAAGAATAACCTGTAGACATACATCCTTACAAACTATTGCATTTATGATATTAGTAAGATCTAAAATTACTCTTATAAAAACCATTTGCTTTTGATTCTTCGACGTAAGGGCTTTTCTAATTTGAAGAGTATCCCACCGTGTAAGATTGTGGTCACTACGAAGCTATCCAACATTTTTATATATTGAAGTAGCAAGCGAGTATGCAGTCCACCTGATGGTAAGTGGCTCCAATCGCCCATGGACACCTGTAATCAATCCCAAATAAAATGAGAATCTTACTTGAGGTTGGCCACAGGTGCGGTGGTTGGAACGTCTCGAATAAGTATGT
The DNA here is from genome assembly GCA_018249875.1 of Cecropterus toxeus. Classification (NCBI taxonomy): domain Eukaryota; kingdom Metazoa; phylum Arthropoda; class Insecta; order Lepidoptera; family Hesperiidae; genus Cecropterus; species Cecropterus toxeus. The sequence goes on from DWNE01006784.1 coordinate 2,370, forward strand.
CTCCCTTTCCACACTCTTAAGACCAGAAAAAAGCGCTTAACTCTGCTGTTACTGGGCAGAAATAGATATTTCGGTGGTGCTTCCGAAGTCGAAACACTAGAGGTCAGACCACCTTCCTTATCCTTAGTCCTGAGGAAACGAATTAGGTACTATTTCTATAGCATAAAAAAAACCTGGCCGGAATCAAACCCGAAACCGCGTCAATCTGGTATAATGACTACGACGGCCAGGTTTAAGGTTAAAAAGCTTATCGGCGCCAAACAAGTTGTCACATAGAAGACCAGTTACTCCTTAATAAGACTAAATGATGGCCGACATTAACTCATCCAGTACAGTTTTTAATATAATTGCAATAAGAGCGTAGTGCAACTTTTTGTTTGCATTCAAACTATAATATCTATATTGTAGTTTAAATGATATAAATGTATAAATGATGATTGATATAATTAAGTGCGTTAGTGTGCGTGAGGAATGTCAATTATAGGTCTATTTAATTGAAGATTCCAAGAGTATCAGAGTCTCTACCTGTAATTGGCATTCGTCTTTCATAATTGGTTAATCTACTTAATACAATTTAACACTTTACACACACATATACAATAAATACATACAACACATACAAAGCCGTCACTAACGCATTTGGATATTTATTTACGCTAAATAAGAGTGAAGAAGAAGAAGAAGAGAGAGTACTAACCGAAGTCGTCAACTGTCGATAACACATACATACTAACATACATTGTCGACCCGCGTGGCGGACCTGTCACCATACCGGTCGGACGCGCCGTGGTTCCAGGTTTGATCCCCGTCCAGACTGACATCTGAATGATGAGTTTAGATTTTGTGCTGGGTCTGGGTGTTTTTGTATTCGTTTTTGTGTATCCATGGCCCATTTGCTAGGTAGTAGAATCAATGTTGTTCGACCGGGGAAGTACCACCGCCACACGACACTTGGAACGGTGTGGTTGCCGGCTGACTTTTATATGAGGCGACCATCTCAGTCCCCGGGAGTAGCAACGCATCTGTGATAGACTTCATATAGAACCCCTATTTTATATGAAGTTGCTTACAAACCACTTACCATCAGGTGGGCTGCTTGCTCGTTTGCTACTTCATATTTAAAATATGGTACCCACATAGCACCATCGTTCTGACACAGTCGGGTAATAAAAGGTCGATCATGACGAAACACGGATAAACATTTGTCAAAACATACAATAAGGTTTTACTCCAGATTTATGGTGTTGAAGATTTATGAAGCATCAATCTGACATGGTTTTTGGGGTAAAATTTTACGATCTTTGCTTAATTTATTATTTCTGCCACAATGCTCATTTCATGGATTTTAAGATATTTTAAACCTTAGGAACCATTCTTAATATAAGCGAGTAACGAATAACTATAAGCAGGGGAGAATATTTTAGTGTTTAAGAACCATGGCAAAATGAAACCTAAGGTGGGAACACCATTTGTGGTTTAATTTTGGAAGCCATAGCTTTTTCCGTTTCATAACATTCGTGTTAAGTTCTATGTTATCGTTTGAAGGGAGATTGGTGCAAACTTATTTATTTAAGGCGTTCCAACCTAGTCGTTAGACCTGGAAAGCCATCCGTGGCCAACCCCAGAAAAGAATGATCTTATACGGGTTGCTTATCACGTGCACTGCATGATCGATTGTTACTTTTTAACCGACTTCCCAAAGGAAGAGAGGTTATCTATTCGTCACGAATATTTTTTTTTATTTTATAAAAAAAATATGTTGTTAACTACAACCTTGCTAAAAACTAAATGAGAATTTTGATTAATGTTAGGAAATTATAATATATTATTAGGTGTTATAATATATTACTAATTAGGAGTTAAGTTAGGCGCAGGAAGTTGTTATTATATATATTATATATTTATGTTCTAATTATTACTAACTTTATATTCAGCTAAGTACAAGATGAGCTTAGTATAGGACAAGTGTTTCATAAGAACAATCCACATCTGTTAAACTATGTATTTACGCTAATTATAGGGTTAAACGACAAATAATTTAGTAAGTTTTGAATTTATTTATTTCTAAAGTACACAAGTGTATCTGTGTGTAACTTTTGTCATTTATTCGCTTGTAGTTCGACAGGTGAGCTCATAAAACATAATAATGAGATCTTGGAAGCTCGTTCTGAGGTAATATTATGGGGATTAATTATCTGTTTAAAAGAGTATATACTTTGAGTATTTTAAGCTACTTTACGGGCGCGTTTAATGTATGTTCTAGGAAATTAGTCAAAATACGATAAGAATGCGTACTCCACGATTGTTCATATAAATAAGCAAATATTCTTAGAATTTATTTATTTATTTCTAATAAATTTCGATTTTTTTAAATTATAAATGAATATCTCGGAATAATGTGGTTTCTGGTTTCTATGCGTCAACACTACCATCAGTTTCTTCCATTAAGTAAAAGAGTTTGCTCTGTGTCATTACTTATGAGTACATAAAGCATTCCCCTTAGTATTTTATTTATCAGAAAACATTGTCATTGTAGATTACTTATTTAAAAAAATACCATCTGTACATTTGGTACGTTTTTATTTTCTCCTGAAATCTATACTACTATTATAAAGCAGTAGAGGTTGTTCAGTTGAACGCGCTAATCTCAGAAACTACTGGTTCGAATTGAAGAAATATTTTTGTGTTGAATAGTAAATTTATCGTGGAAGGCTTTAGGCTATACCTGTAACATCACGTTATGTGTTTCACGTGTATCACGCTATGCTATGGTGTTTATTCGTTTTTAAAAGATTGTTCTCTAATAAACGCGGGTGAAACTGCGTGGCACAGCTAGTTTTTCATAAAACCATGTGTATGTATGTAGATTAATTATATAGAATTACCATCTGTACTTTTGGTACATTTTGTTCTCTCCCAAAATCTTTTACAAAGCCAAAGTTTCTTTTGCAAAGTATACTAGATTATTCCTGCGAGTCTGCTCGCTTTGGCTACGTTCACCACGGTAATAAAATATTCGTGCGTCAGTTTTAGCGAAATCCAACCGGTGATTTTTGGGAGGAAGAGTAAAAAACGCACATACATACAAACTTTCGCATTTATAATATTAATAAGATTTAGCCAAAATTTTATGTACAGCGATAAAATGTTAATGTTAATCGTATAAACGAACATGTTATGAGCAATAAACTACACGGCGATACTTAAATAAACGTTTATAATGGGATGGCGAAGAACGCTATGATTAGTTCACGCCTCGAGCGAATTATTATTGATTACAACAAGCCCCGATAAGAATGGACTTGAAAATGCTGTACGGATATTACAAACTTTTGTTTAAACTTTCTCACAATCAAAGTTAAAAACAAATCATGCTTTCTACACTCATAGCCCAAAACTAGGATTTTCTCCTGGGTCGTGGGTTCCATGGACACACAAAGACGAATATACAAACACCCAGACCCAGAACAAAAATCTAAAATCATCATTCATATTTCTGTCTGGCCGGGAACCATACCCGGGACCCATTGCGCGTCAGACTGCTATGGTGACCGCTCCGCTACGCGAGTCATCGAATTAAATCGTAGAAATTAAATAAAGAAATTAATAATAATGATGCAACCAAAATTAAAAAAAAATACCTTCCTTGTTAGTTCGTTAGTATGTGCTGGTCAAATTTTGTAAATGAATTTTGAACCAATAACCTAAATTAAATTGATATCTTTTAAGCTGAAATTTTGTATTTACGTTTATTTATTGATGACATTTCACGATTAGCTTAACCCAAAGATAGAAGACCAATTTTATGCACCCCCTATGATAAGGATACCAAAATATATTTTTCTGATAAGAATACCAAATACAAAATGAATTGTTAATTTAACCATATATTCGGTTTAATTGAATAAGTACATGTTGTGCAACATAAAACCGAAAAGCGTAGCAAAAATACCGCCGAATGTGCTATTTTATCCAAACACATCAGAAGGAGGGTAATTATATTGGATGAATGTATGTATACATATAATTCTTTAGTACGCTTTACACCTATGTTAAAATTTATCTGGGCGTTTGGACTGTAGAGCGCGCTGAAGAGTGTACAACATTACATACGTTCGATACAACCTTCCTTTTGATGCAGGCGGGTAAAAATGGATTTTATCAGACTGAAGTAGCTAACGAGCATGCAGTCCACCTGATGGTAAGTGGTCACTGCCGCCCGTGGACAATTGTAAGTACTTCATACAGAAAAGGTGTTCTATTCTAAGTCTATCACAGATGTGTTGTTATTCCCGAAAACTAGGATGTTCGTCTCAAATGCGAGTCGGCAACCACACCTTCCCACCGAAACGCTAGAACTGCTTCACCATAGAAATAAGTGAGGCGGTGGGTCCTCCCCGGTCGAACTACACTGGTTCTACCTGTTAAAATACTTCTACAATGTAAAAAAACTTGGTCTTCATCACTACATCCACAAACATAGATACCTGAGCAATGCAAAAAACTAATAAAATATTAATGCACGGCGACGTTGAGAGGCTTTTATTTCGTTAGGGCTCAACGACCCTTAGACAAAGAGACTGCACATTTGTGTCTCAAAGGAAACGTCGGGCAGTTAAAATAAGCCCTAAACTTTATTACTGGGCAAACTGCTACAAGTCATTGTAAGTTCATCACAATACGTTGCTCGCGTGGATGCGCGGTTTCCGTCTTTAGTTAATCCAGAGGATTCAGAGGCCTTGAAAGACTCATAAGTGTAGAAAATGACATTATTTTTAACGTTCCGTACCCAAAGGGTAAAACGGGACTCTATTACTAAGACTCCGCTGTCTGTCCGTCTGTCTGTCTCCAGGCTGTATCTCATAAACCGTGATAGCTAGAAAGCTGAAATTTTCACAAATGATGTATTTCCGTTGCCGCTATAACAACAAATACTAAAAATTAAAAATATATATATATTAAGGTGGGTCCCCATACAATAAACGTGTTTTTTGCTCAATATTGTAGATAATGGTGCGGAACCCTTCGTGCGCGAGTCCGACTCGCATTTGACCGATTTTTTATAATTAAATGGTCAACGAACATACAGTTTACGTGATGGTAAGGTCCTTGTCGAACTGTCTAAACAAGAAGTCCATATGTGAAGCTTTATAGACCAACTTTTGTCCCATTGCCGAGATAATCTTCTCTCAGATTGAGAGAGTTTCAGGCCATAGTCCACCGTAGATTAGCCTTTAGCTAATTGCAACTACATAATTCGAAGAAAAAAAACATGTAATTTATTTTATGGTAAATGGAACCAATGTACTTCGACCGGCGAGGTACCACCGCCACACCTATTTCTAGTGTCAATCAATTTTTGCGTTTGAAAGGAAGGGTGTGGTTGCTGTCTCACTAATGTACGAGAAAACCCTCTCAGTTCTCGGGTATAGCAGCGCATCTGTGATTGACTTCAGATAGAACTCCTGTTCTATATGAAGTTGCTTACAGATGTCCATGGGCGGGACTGGCCACTTACTATCAGGTGGACTGCATGCTCTTTTGCTACTTTAAACTGAAATAAATAAATAAATTCAAAACCTAAACGTACTTTGCTAACGTTTGCTTCAAGTATAAATAGTTTAATAAGGAAACAAGAGGTACCTAATTCTTAAGTACCCACTGTTCGCAGACAAACCGACTTTGTTACATGCCAATAATATTAACAAGTACCCCATACTACACTGTAGTACCCCACACCATTCCCCTTAGTTAGTTCAGCAATGGCTTATTAAAATTCCAAGGCGGAATACTCTATTGTTGTTATCACGGCGGACCAATAGGAAGCCGTAATGTTAGGTACCTTTATTAATAATCTTGTGTGGAGGCTTTTGTTATAGGGTTCCGTACAGAATAGACACTTCGATGAAGAGCTTTTTTGAAAAGTAAATAGGTGTGCTTTTGGCGTTCTTCCTTTGAAAACTTTATTGGCGAACCTAAATAATTGCATATTTTATGTTATATTTGGATAAAGCTTATTATATTTAATGTTTAATTATATAGATATAAGGTATTTTCATTATAGACATGTCTTTTATACTTATTTTAGTTTCATTGAGCATAATATAATTTTAATAAAGGAACTTAGTAAACGTAGTAGGTGAAAAAGTTTTATCACATTACACATATAATTCGAGAAAAAACCTTATAATGCTATTAGGAAGCGTTTACACCTCGGATTTTTTTTTAATAAATTTCGACTGAATTTATTTTAATACCATTCATGTTTTAATGTGGTTTCTTTGATCTTAAGACGGAGTGTCTTAAGATCAAAGGAACTACATTAAAATCGATTCATCCATACGATATACAATTCCACAAACAGAAGATTCTAACATATAATAGTAAATAATTTAAATAATATATCCACACTTTACGCAGAGTTATAAAAACCTTTCAAGTATAAAAAGATAGAGCAAGATAAATCTTACTTTCCAAGGATTCGTACGAGAGTAAACTCATTAAGAGTAACTTCTTACGACGCTTTCGGGATTTATGCATTCGTACATCCACGTTTATTTGGTATTGCCAATTAGTATGATCATAAATGCAACGGTGCCATTACGGGAGGTCCCTAAGGTGTGGAATATACAGACTGTAAATCCAACGAGCCACAGAGAATTTTATTGACAGTTAAACTGTACGCTTAAATTTAAATAAATAAAGATTTACAGGATCTAAATTATTTCTTGGTAGATGATTTAGCTCTTGTAAAGATTTTTGTGTTTATCATAACGCACAGCGAGAACAAAAGAAATCGAATGCGAAATATTAGTAAATTGAGGTAAGTTCTTTAAACTACTCTTGATGAAATGTTTTATCGTGTAACGAACTAAAAAATAACGATATTATACTAAAAACGACAAACATAAATGTTACTTCCTATTAATAACCGAGCGCTTTAAGAAACTGCAAAATGTAAATTTCGCATTGGGATCGCTTTTATTCTTACTGTATGATAACAAAACATCATATACTTTTTGAGATTAGAAACCTTTTGATCGCGACACTATTGCTGTAACCGACATCTCTGTATATAAGTATGTATATTGTGTATATACATAGACGCACATGTATGTTGGCTTTTCTTTCAATTTTCATTTTGTCAGCAGTCCTTATAACTCCAAGTTTTTAATCAATACATGCAGCGGCGTAGCGTGGGCTTACGCCGCCCGGGGCTGAACGGGAACTCGCCACACATTATACAAATTTTGACGACAAAAAAAAAAAACGACAATATCTAACTTGTTAACAAAACAAGGTTGCATCTGTTTTTTGCCGCCCCCCAAATCTGTTTTTGGCGCCCCTCAAAATGCGCCGCCCGGGGCGGACCGCCCCTCCGCTCCCCTCCTCGCTACGCCACTGAATACATGGCATGGAAAAAAGGCTGCTGTGATTTAGTAATAACTTGCTCGGTGCAATTTCCACCCGTGTGTTCCATAAGCGCTACAATGAACGAATAATATTAAGCCTGACTTCCACTACAGACTAAATGCGTTTGAGTGATGCGTTCAACGAAATCGTAGTTATTATATTGTATTTCTATCGTGTCATCAAGACAATGTGGACCTTGATGATTATTCTGTTAACAATTATTAATCAACTTCAATAATTCTGTAAGAAAAATATTTACAACCTATATATTTTACTAGCTGCGCCACGCGGTTTCACCCGCTACTACATAAGAAAGAACAAAACAATCATATGTTATATAGCCTATAGCCTCCCTCAATAAATGTACTATTCAACATAAAAAGAATTTATCCAATCGAACCAGTAGTTCCTGAGATTAGTGCGTTCAACCAAACAAACTCTACTGCTTTATAATATTATAGTATAAATTTTGTTAAACGTGAAACGTTTGTGAAAACGCAGTTTTTACACATGTATGTATGTATATACGCTTGAAATACATTACATTTCTAACGTAGTCGGGTAAAAAAGCTCTTCAGTAACCTAGTGTACGCTGAGCTTTACACGCACCCAAACTTGAGCCATTGTTGTATTAAACGTTCGGTAAAAGGTCCGTTTTAATTAACCCCGTGATTGATTTACGATACAGCGCGTTTGCATGACACAGATACTTAATATCTGTGTCATGCAAACATACGCCAACAGTACTAAGGCTCGTCATATTGATGCGAATGGGATGGATTTTAATTGATTTATTTGTGGGTTTTGGAATCACTGGAATGTGTTTTTGTAATGGGTTTAAAGGAGCGGTAGGTTGGTGGTTTAGAATTCCACTTCTAGTCTAGAAGTCCGGTTCGTATTTCAGATATATCTGTGCTTCTAGTATGAGTTTATTGTTTCCTTAAAAAGATCATCATTTATGTTCATCATTTCAAAGTTCATTGCTGTCTCACTTATATATGAGGCGGCCATCTTAGTCCTCAGTAGTTGCAACGCAGCTGTGATAGACTCTGAAGTCTATCACAGATGCGTTGCGATGCGTTCTATCTGAATAGAACCCCTGTTCTATATGAAGTTGCTTACAGATGTCCATGGACGGTAGTTACCACTTACCATCAGGTGGACTGCATTCTCGTTTGCCACTTCAGTCTGATAAAAAAAGTATAGTCGCAAACGAAACAAACAAAACGTGAAGTATAAAAAAACGCTTTCAAGGCTCATAGTCCCACTAGCATTTTATATTTGTGTCGTGGGTAACATAGACACACAAAGACGAATACACAAACACCCAGACCCAGAACAGTACGTAAACTCAACATTCAGTTGTCTATCTGGCCGGGGATCGAACCGGGAACCCATTGCGTATCAGGCCGGTATATCTGACCGCTCTGCCTCGCGGGTCGTCCAAAGTGTATGGGCATTGCAATGTATGGGCAAAAACGTAAACAATATTGTTTTGAGGAAACAAGATAATCTCGAACTAAGGCTACGAATTTTTCGATATACTAAATGCCAAAGTTTGTAAGAATGTATGTGTATTTCTTACTCTTTCACTAATTGGATTTGAATGAAATTTGGCATATAAATAATTTATCTCCTGAATTAACACATATGATGCCGATTTTTACCGTGGTAGTTCACAAGCGGGCGCAGCCGTGGGATAAAGCTTTATTATTAAGCCTTAAATTCGATTTAGTAATTGCTAAATACGGATAATTAATAAATGGAAAAAATAAACTCAGTATAAATCGGACCCACGGACTGTCTTACAAACCTACAATGTTGTCTTAGTTCCACATTAAATAGCATAAAATAATAAGAAATTTATGACTCTGCTGTCGTTAAATCGGCAATTAATTAATTTATAGAGCGCTCTTGGCTTTACGTGGTTTTATTTATTTTTTAATTAATGAGAAACTCGTATAGGTTACCACACTTGATTGCAAGCTGATACCTTTTAAATATTTATTCGTAATACTTACATACACATGACTTATGTATTAATATATTCCACCTGGGGTCCCACAGATGCATTGCTACCCCCGAGGACTACTAAGTTGGAATGCCTCATAAAATTGTATATGTACCTAATATTATGTTCTTGGTTCAATTGCTGGATAGACATGAACCAAGACAATTTTGAACCGTTTTTATGTGTTTCAATACGCCAAGACTTCTATGAGTCCTATTTACAGCAGCGGACATATAAAGGTAAATCACTGGATGTGAGATCCCCTGAAATGAAATGAATGAAAAAACCCTGCTTATAAAAATCTGACTAATTATAAAGGGGAAGTTTGTTAGAATGTTTGTATTTTTGTAACTGTTTTACGCAATAACTACTGATTGAATTTGGATAAAATTTGACATACTACTATTTTATGGCGTGGAAGAACATGGGATACTTTATATCGCGAAAACATGGTCCAAGCAGGCGGATCCGCGAGAAAAAGCTAGTAATACATATACCTATATTATAATATGAGAAAACCTGAATATATTCATTTGTGCTTTTCGATTAAACTGCCTTTTCAATTTCGGCAGAGTAACTTAAAATAATATTTGTCGGAGCATCGAATTTTAATTAAGAATCTGCCTTTCAAAAGGCTTCGATAAGAGAGCTTTTAGTATTATTTACTGCATAATAACGCATAATACGAAACGAGTTTTTGAAAAATTGTTCGGTGCCGTTATGCGTTGGTGGGTAATATTATAATAATGTGTATAAACACGTCCAGTTATATTTTTGGAAATGTGTGGCCCGAAACCTGTGTGGCCTGGCAATTTTGATTGATATCATCGATGAATCTTTATCATTTGACGACCAGCGTGGCCGAGCGGTTACCATACCGATCTAATGCGCAGTGGGTCCCGGGTTCGATTCCCGGCCAGACAGGCATCTCAATGATGAGTTTAGATTTCTGTTCTGGGTCTGGGTGTTTGTGTATTCGTCTTTGTGTGTCCATGG
>DWNE01006785.1:0-12789 GCA_018249875.1 Cecropterus toxeus
GGAAGCTGCACACCCCGTCACCATGGCGACGCGTATGTCTAGGTGGATATTATAATTTTAAAAATAAATATTATACGAAGTAATAATTAAGAATTATTTTTTTTATCTCCCCTACTATCTTTTTATATCTTGTTTATTTGACAATCCTGGTAGGTAACACTAGTAGAGGCTATGAAGAGAACTATATCGAAGTGTACAATAATCACTGCATTGCGTCACATTTTTCGTATTTTCTTTTAATATTCAAGAAGGAGATGAGCATGCTATCCACCTCATAGTACGTGGTCACTGTCGCCCAAAGGAATCTGTAATCAACCCCGGACAGAGACGGCCCTAGCAAGAAATCGTTGCTACCCCTTAGGGCTAAGCTGGCGCGCCTCAGACATGCCTATATGTTTTTTTTTTGTTTTTATATTACTCTTCAAACCACACAGCTATGCTTACGTACATTAGTAGCTACTCAGGAATAATGCTTATTCTGGTCGAGTCATGTGTGATGCCATGTTGCATGATCGGGTAATATGACGCGTCATGATTCTATGACATAACTTACACGTGTCTAGTAGCTACAAACATGGTGCGTCTGAAGTCAAACCACAAAGGTTTATAAATCTTTTATATATCTATGGATTACAGCGTACCTACTCTATAAATTGCGCGAGTGCCCGTTCATGACGTTGGGTTAGAATACGTCGCGTTTATTGAGCTCATGCAGCTACGCGAATACAATTTTGGCCTTAATGTCGTAGTTGTTTCAGATATAATGCCTACGACGATTGATTGTTTGAAAAAAATGTTTTATTGACGCTATGCATACTGTATTTCAAAACGAACCCGAGCATCGCAACGTGCGCCCTGTGAATTGAAATGGGTAGAATTAATTCGTTGATTGGTCAAATTAGTTTACCTACCTACCAGTGGCGTAGCGCCGTTGGCACATTTTGAGGGACGGCAAGATTTGGCAACCTCGTTTTTTTTTGTCGTCAAGTTTGATATCGTCGTTTTTTTTTTGTCGTCAAGTTAGATATTGTCGTTTTTTGTTGGTTAGATATTATCGTTTTTTGTTTTGCCGACTAAAGTTTGTGAATGGGTTGCGACTTGCGGCGTAAGCCCACGCTACGCCACTGCTACCTACAGATATACGTTTCAATAAACTTATTATCTTTGCACGTATTGACAGTGAATTTAAATAATCAAATAGTACCTGCAACAATCTTGTTTAAACAAAATATAATGCATGATAATGATAAAATATAGCCAAGTTCATATTATAATATTGATAAAGTATATTTAAATATTTAGTTCAACATTTCTTAGTGAGTACTACGAATGTTGTATAGTTGTTCGAGAAGACAAATAGGCCGTTATAATTATTATAAATATCGTTTTTACTCCACTAAAAGTATTTTTCCAAAAATGGATTCCTTATATGATCGTGCACTGTCGGAAATAGGAACAGAAGGATATTTTCAGAAAAAGTTTAATTTTTTTAATAACACGTTGTTGTCAGCTATATGGTCGATTGTCTACCTCCATATGATACTTACATTGGTTATCGTTCCTCACACATGCAAACTTCCCGAAAAGACGTTAAATGTGACCGATGAAGCTTGGAAACTAAAATATATTCCGTAAGATATTTTATTTCATGTAAAAGAATATAAGAAAATATTATACATTAATTTACCTGTAGATATACACGTAAATTAATGTATAATATTTGCTTGAAGTTTTTTGAATTAAATTTAACAGAGCTTTTATAATATGTTTGTTAAGTGGTCATACAATTTGATGCTGTATTACCTATAGATGCGCAAGATCAGCGGCGGCGGTATCAACATAGGTAACGATTATTTTACAAAAGAATTAGCATATTAGGTAATTGGTAACGATCATAATTGTTATCGGAATGATATAGAATTCAGTGTCCAGTTTGTCGAACGGAAATTATCGATAACTGCTAGCAGTTTTGATTCACATCTCCCATAATTTGTAAAAAGGTTTAATTTGTCTATCTAATAGTTATAAAATAAATCGTGACGATATCGCAAAGTTTAAAAAACTTTATTATATTATTATTTAATTTGCTTCACAAACATTTTGATTAAAAATAACTATAATTTGAACATTAAAATTTTTGTGCTACCAAATTGAGCTATCAAAATTGTACGTTTCGTTATAATTATATAATTATAGTGACATATTTCGATAAAATAACTCTGAATTCAGTATATATGAATATCGATATCATTACTATGACAGTCGGTAGTTTTAACGGTTGAAACTAGCAAAATTCGTAAAATGATCGTTACCTTTGCCGAGGGATATTATGGAGCTCCGTAACCGAAACTCAAAATACCCCGGGTATCCGAAATAAAATAAAAAATCCTTTACCGTATCTGATATAAAATTTTCGGTTAATTTCGGAAATATCCAGACAAACTTGTTTATTTTAGTTAAAAAAAAAACTATTTAAATTGATTAGGAAAGTTTAATAATAACTGTATGACGGATTATAAATCAAATGATTACTTATTTATATTTTACTTTTTAAATTCCTTAAAAAATATAATTTCCGTAACCGAAACTAACGGATATTCCGAAATAATTACATACCGTATCTGAAACCGGTATTATTAATATAATTATATTTTCCTACATCTGAAATGTAATAGCCATAATATCCCTCGTTTGGTTCTTACACCGTTTCTGGCTTGGACAGATTACCTTGTTTATGATATCAAGGTAATGAAATGTTAAAAACTCGCTGCCTTCAGAGCCATACTAATCACCAAGATTGGGAGTTAGATGCACGTATTCAATTATTATAACATCAATACAACGTTTTTACAGGCATGAAAATAAACATGGAAATATAAAATTTGACAGTTGTTTAATTTACGTAAATCCAAATGAAAATAACTTAACTCGCAGTAAGTAGCTATGTTAAAATCGATAAATTCAATAAATAATATAGGAGAAGATGGGGCATTCACGGTCAGGCGATAATACCAATCACGATTATGCGCACTCACATATTCAAAGAAAGTAGCCTGATTGTCGATGTCGGCCAATAGCGATCAAATCTTTTTTAATAAATTGTTATTGTGCCTTATTTTATGTAAGTATTGATCTCATTGGTTGTGGGCATCCTAGAATATAACAAAAATGAAATATTTTTGGTTTTTTCCTACTAGTTTATTTATGAACAGTAAAATAAACATGACCGGTAGTGCCCCATCTTCCCCTACGTATTTATAAAAAAAAAGTGTAAAATGTATCACGTTGAAAGTTTTAATGGTGTTATATATGTATAAAATTGCATTTTAATCAACTTAAAAGTCGAATTAATTCATTTTAGGTTGCAATGAATATGAATTCGACAAAACTTGGTATGAATCGACGGTTGCCTCCGAAAAAGATTGGGTCTGCGACAAGGAAATATACATTCCAAATATTTTAGCGTATAGCAAAATTATAGAGCTGATAGGATCTATGTTGTTTGGATGGATCGGAGATACGTAAGTTGTTACTTATACTCAAAAACGTTTTTTAATTGCTTATGTATTACTATCTTGACCCGTGACTAAGAGCCGACAGAAAAGCATTGTGGTACCGTTGCACAATGAAACGAACATTTCGAAGTGTGTACGAAATGTATATGTAGCAGCACGCTTTGCGATGCGGTACCACAACGCTCAGCGGCATTTTATGTTGTGGCAGCGTATTGAACCGTTTTTATGTATGTCGGTTCTGACTCCCTAACTACCTTCATAATAAACTTGGCAGCAGATAGTATCATAACCATAGCCAGAAGAATTCAACTATTACAACGCATTAAATAAATACTATATGTGTAAGCACAATAATTTTGCAACAAACATACATGTTGGTCATGTATTATGAAGTACTTATTTATGGTATTTGTAAGTAACCCATATTAATTATAACTAGTAAATTAAATTATTCGTTTTTTTTCAGATATGGTCGTCGCTTAACCCATGTCATAACGATGGCTCTCACCTTAATTGGTCGTATTATCTCTTTACTACCGGGTAGATCTTTCATAGTATTTTTGTCTGGAAGTTTATTGACTTCATTTGCAGCATGGTCAGCTATGCAAAGCGCTTCAATTATATGTGTAGAAATAACTTCTCCCAAAAGAAGATCTATGTTGACCTCCATACGTTTTGCGACTGGGTCTCTTGCTGTTGCCATAATGCCCTTAATTTATTGGTGGCTCAAAGATTGGAAAACGTTTGTTATCGTTACTTTATTACCTTTCACAATGTTCTTATTATGTTCATGGTATGTAGTTATATTCGTACTTGATTTAATTAGCCATTATACAAATCGTGCATAAGTGTATAGGATGTTACCTACTCTAATTTTTACAGGAATATAATTGAATCGCCTCGGTGGCAATACACAAATGGGAAAACGAAACAGTGCGTTAAACAATTAAAACGAATGGCTAAAATAAATAAAACTACTTTGAGCCAAAAAACAGAGGAAGAACTATTAAATTTTAAACCAGTAAATACCAATAAATCACTTGGACCGTTAGCTCTTTTTTCAGGACGTACATTGGCATTCTACACAATACTCCAACTCGTACTATGGTAAGCACTTATTGAAACTTATTTTACACCAAAATTTTTTTATAGATCAAAGTTATTTTTTTACTCCGTTTGCACTTTGATCCAAAATGAATCTTGCCTTCGACACGAGAAGTCGCCATTTCTTTCGATTTGGTGCAATTTCTTGTCAGAAAATTATGTTTATATATATATATGTATATGTAAATTACCTGGTAATCTACTCATGTGTCCATCAATTTGTTCACAGGAATGTTGGAAATGTATGTTATACGCTGCAAGTGTTAAGTATCAGTCAAAAATCTGACGCAAATCCACATTTAGAATTTGCTTGGCAGTCTCTTTCTGAAATACCGGTCATTTTTTTAAGTGCTAGTCTTGCTGATCGAATTGGACGACGTTACACTGGAGCTTTGTCCTTTGCTATAACATCAGTAGCGTGGTCTTTAATTGCTTTACGAGAAACAGGTAATTTTTTTCCATTGTTAGGAAGAAGATACAACCTGCTGCAAACATTATTGATAAGAGTTAATTATATAGTCATTCGGCTACCTTTAAATATTTGAATCTAGAATGCATTAATGCGTAAATTGCTACATATCACATTGTAAAATCTGTTAATCTACGCTATAATGAGCGAGCGAATTAACTGGTTTTTAGTTTGCTTGGCCTTGCCGAATGGATACTGTAATAGCGAGAAAAGGACTTTCGAAGAAATTTAAGTTAGAATGAAGTCATTGCATTGTAGATTTTGGGGGAGTGGGCTTAGGCCCTCAGTTGAGATTTTTTGTCGCCTTCTTATGGTCATCTCGGATGAATTTAACATTTGTGGTTATAAATTTGTAGGATCTTATTCATGGACTCATATTTGGTGGATCGGAACAATAATTAACATTGTTATAAGAATGTCAAACGCCGTATCGTACTATGCAATAAACTTATTTGCTATGGAATTATACCCAACCTGTCTACGGCAATCAGGACTGGCATTGGGGAACGTTTTCTCGAGTTTGGGTTCTGTTATGGCTCCCTACATCTTATATTTGGTAAGATTTGAAATTATTCATAACGTAACGTTTATTGAAAGATTATTTTGAACAACAATAAAATCGAATTACATAGTTATGACACTATTATGAATAAGAGCTACACTATGTATAAATGACACAAGGTAAGTACCTACACTTACAAACTTCTAGTGGGTAGAACATAACTGAAACAATTATATCAATATATTTTATAACCATTAATACATAAGCCTGTTATGATAATAATTGCTTTTATTTTTTCGTTTTTATATGTACAACGCCCGTTATTATCAAAATAGACAAAGGGAGAAGCTACCGTATAAAAAAAAACATGACACATGGCGTATTGTTTATGCGTAACAAGCTTTGGCGGAAAAAGCAAAATCTATAGTCAATGTTTCCAACCGTATGATAACAGTAAAGTTATCGTATTTTGAATCAAATAATCGTTTGTATACAATAACAACACTACGCTGGTACCTCCAACTTTTTGACGACGTTTTTTTTTTTTTGCTTCATTAAACTACAAAACTTTTCACGATCTTCTCTTTGGCGTCAAAATAAAAAACAAAACGACGTTTGAAACTATTTCGTAACTAAAAACAAGTGTACTCAAAATATATTATTAAGCGACCAAAAAAAAGATCATCTCTGAATAATTGTAATAGTTATGAGCAACGACTCCTCAGAATAATTTACACCCATAACAGGCAATGTAAGTAAGGTTCCAGACACTGTATAATATAATAGTCTACCATAAGTATTACCTTCTCCGATCGTAATATGTAAGTTGTGTACGTAAACTATGTAAAACACCATAAAATCTAAGCAGAACTGGAAAATTCTAACGTTTTTAATATTTTAAATGAATAACATGGTATGTTCAACGCTTTTATCGGATAAACTATATTTTAGTACCTATAACTTAAAAAATAATAACATACATAAAAATACCTTAAACTCGATAGTATTTAGTACTTTTAGAAATTCAAGTTAAGGTATTGTAATTAACTATAATATTATGTTCTCTAAAATAAACAAATATTATGTGGTCTGATAAACATGTACAAAAATTAACAATATTACGATAACCGTGTTCGTTTTGTGCGATTTCGGATATCCTGTCGCTAGACAAGACTTTCGACTGTCGATAAGACTTTGATGTGTGACTTCTTCTTTAGATATATTTTAAAATCCAATTCAATATTTTATGACCTTTTTAATAACTTATCATTATAATAAGTTTTGATGGATAATATGATAAGTTTTGTTATATTATATTCCAGGGACGGCCAATAGATGAACGCTTACCAAGCATAACAGTATCTGCAATGTGTATTGGTGCTGTTATTTCTTCACTGTTGTTACCTGAAACTTTAAATGCAAAACTACCAGAGACGATTGAAGAAGCACAATCCTTTGGGCGGAAGAAACCAAAATATTCTCCAGTTCAACTTAAACGACTATCGGTTGTAGAGTAGAAACAAAAAAAAATAGATTTTAATGTAAATGCCTTCCCATTATTTCGTTATTAAAAATATATTTTTTATTAAAATATCTGCAGTACATAATAAAGTTTAAAATACTTCTGGGTTAGGTACCTAAATTAGATTGGGATGTCAGAGTAAATGTGTAAAAGTTCAAAAGATTTACGCTAAAGACTATATACAGCTGACAGATCTTTATGTTCAAGTTATAATTATCATCAATTTATCGGTCTATCTATGTAAACAAAACCCGTCCTTCCCCTTATCGCTTAGTGGGAGCGAACTATTATGGGATGTCCACACAACACGATTTAGTTATCTGAAGAGATTGCCGATTGAATTGCCAACGATTTGAATCAACCTTAATTTATGTGGCCTTGGCCTCTTCTGTTTATAATGTTATGAATGATAAATCCTTACTTTTTATACCTTATTTTCCACATAAAGGCATACTTAAACATCCAGACAGTTGGTTTTTTTACGTAGTAAAATATACAATATGTTAATTTTGTATTTTTTACTAAGACATAGTTTCAGAACCCTCTTACTTGCTATCGTCCTTAGTTATTTCTCAGAGGAACTCGTCTTACTAACTATAACACACTGGCCCTGACCATCGTTTCTCAAGCAATTTTATTACACGTCCCACGAAAAAGCAAAAAGCCTGGGACTCCTTCACTTTATAGTGAAGTATAATAAATTTTTATAATGATGAGACTGCCTACTTCATTATAAAATTTTGACAGTGGTGTCTGCTCTATGCATTGAAGATATTTATAAATAAAAGACGTTGTAGACGAATCCAACGATTTCCGAATAAAAAACTTTATTAGTATTGTTCTACTGCAGTTCGATGCCAGCACTATAAGAACCCTTATTTCTATTTGACTATAAGAACACTTATTTCTAGCGTGAATTATTTTTGCGTTTCGATGGATGGGTGTGGTTGCCGGCACACTTTTAAATGAGGCGACCATCATAGTCCTCGGGAGTAGCAACGCATCTGTGATTGTGCAACCCATGTTCAATTTGAAGTTGCTTACAGGTGTCTGTGGGCGGCAGTGACCACTTAGCATCAGGTAGACTGCATGCTCGTTTGCTACTTCAATCTGATAATAGAAAAAAAAACCATTCACACTAGCAATTTATAAGTTTAGTGTGTGTGAAAACAGACGTGATGACAACGTGACAACACGTCTTGCGAGCGGATAGAATAAGTTAAATATGAAAAATATTGCTAACATCGTAGTAATAAAACAACTCTTTTTAATACCCTTTTTAACGCTGGACGTCACAAAATAACTTTTTATCACATGATCTATGGACGGCCTAGACGTTAGCCAGCAGTTCTCTATAACACAAGTGCCAGCAGATTCATGCCCACTTCATAGGGCTAAAAAAAATTGTGGTGCGGTGGGCTCAGCCGCCCACCTAGGTGGAGCTCAGTGGGGCAATGCGCTCCTTTGGAGATCCTAGAGTTCTCTTTGAAACGCCGACGACGGCCACTTGGGGGGTTTAGTGCAGAAAAAATCGACATAACCCGGCGACGCTTCCACGGTTTGTGTAGATACGGCGTTCAGAAGATTTTTTCCTCGAGAACAAAAAACAGGCCAAAGGAACTCAGATAATATAATAAGGATAATGCACTATATCCTTAATCCTTAATATTACATACAGTGTCAATTGACTTAGTGTTCGATTTGACTAGGAATTTTCTAGTGAATGAACGAAAGTTCGGTTATAGTTTCGATCAAAAAATCTTCGTTTTCATGAATTGTTGTGCGTCGTTCTTTCTTACTGAATGTATTGTTTTAAAAAGTTTAGTTATGTCGTCTGAACATGGACGTATTATACTAACCGGGCTGAGCACTCGCAACTAAAAAACGATACATCAAAATGAATCAACGGATCCATTATTCGAAAGCCTGAATAAAAAAAGAACTGAATATTCCTAAGAAGGATTTATTGCATGTTGGACATGATTTATTCTTATTTGCTGTAATTGTAGAATAATGAACTAAAATCTGTAATTATATTACTAACCAAACGATACAATAAAAATCAATTTGTAAAAAAAACCTTTGTTAATGAAGCTTGCATCAGAAATATGCAGGGTTTTCAAGTTTCTCCTATTAATAAACAGCTTTAATAAGTCTGAAATATTCAACAAAATCTTAGAATTTTAACTATTACATAATAAATATACACAACATCTACTGGAGGACATGTGTCACTTATAACTGAACTAGCCAAAATAAATGCGTATAGAAGCACGCAGTCTACTCAGCAGCTGCTCCCTGAAGATCTCTATCTATTTAGGTAAAATTAAACGTTTAAATAAATATAATTTCATACAAAATATTATTATGCTTACTTTTATATTCACTCTTAATATTTTTTGATTAAACAATGGAAAAAAATATTGCGCAATATAAGAAGATGCAATTCAAAGTAAAAAAATAAATAAAATCCCGTAGGCTATATATAAATACTTCCAACCCCTGAGCTCCGATGTTAAAACTCCCGGGCGCTTCTCTAGAGGCCTATGTTACTCAGGAATAATGTAGCTTTAATTGGTGAAAGGATTTTAAAATCTTGTGTAAATAAAAGAAAACATATATTACTGAATTTTTTTTATTAATTTACGAAGTAAAATACATCCTTTGAAATATAATCCTCACGGCGGTGTTTCTTTGTACAGTAAAGAAAACCCCAGAGAATCTGAAACAATAAATCAAACAAACTGCAATTTGCGAGAATAGCCTGAAAATTAGAAAATACACTATAATTATTCAAAGGAAAAGTCCTTTATTACTTACTACATATAAGTCGGACGTCATACTGCTACTTTTATCTGGATACTAAGACATCTCAGATGGAAACCTATTATAATAATAATATAAAGAAAAGTAATACTCACGGTATCAATTGTGTTCATGAGAAGAGATGTTCCACTTACGAGAGGCCTTGAATATTTCTTATCTAAACCTGACTAACCATACCTAATTGTGTTGTTAAAAGCTTAATAAATAATTCATACTAATCTTGCTGTAATTATCTGGTGTCTAAAATGGAGAATCCTGGCATCTGCTCCTGTGAACGTATAGGTCTACACTTACCTACTTCTGAATATATTTATCACTCTGGGCTGCACGTCACATTGTCCTAGTAAACCACCTAACCAACCTCAAAAAATATTAGACAACGCAGAATAAGTTCGATGTCTGATACTACAGCGCGACAAATTAAAACGGTTAAAAAAATTAATTAATCTTGTCATATTTGTAGTTCAGTCCTACAAACTAAGATCACATTAGGATCTTAGACTTTTATTTTTTGCAACATTACTTCTCCAATTAAGATGTGACGCACAAGAATTATGTGCTCATCACAATCAACACCAATATTGGAATCTTTTTGTCATGTAAGTTGCGTTCAAGTGTAAATGTTAATAATTGTTCCGCCTTCTATAAGGTGCGCCACCATAGCGGAAGTTTCGTCTGCCGTAACCCCCTCGACCTCTCCCAGAGCTCGACTCCGAAAACCGCCCATTATTAGAATTCAATCTGGAACTGTATTTTCCAGAAGGTGGTGTATACATTTTCAAGTTTCTGTCACCACTACGTGACCTTTTTTCGGAGGTTTCTTTTTTGTCTCCATTGTCAAATGTTATGGGTCGATGCCGTTTTTGTCCGGGGGATTGCTTTTCTTTCTCCTCTGATGTGATTGGTTCTTTATCCTGAAAAAGTAATACAATCATTTATATATTTTCAATGTATAATAGCAGTACCAAACAAGAATGCAGATGACTTGATGGTAACAAGTAACTGCTAAAGGAAATTAGTAGTCAACCTACATCAAATCGGATTCTATCTAAGATCAGTCACAGATATGTTGTTACACCTGAGGGGTATAAACATCTATGAGATGAGGGGTATAAACATCTATGAGATGTTTATACCCCATTATATGTAATGCAAACATTGTTTTCCTTACCACATGATAGCTCTGTTTGTGGTTTCTGAGTCAACCATCTTCTATTTATTATTATCAGAGTATGTATTTTTTTATATACAATCGAAGTAGCAAACGAGCATGCAGTCCACCGATGGTAAGTGGCAACCCCTGGACATCTGTAAGCAACTTCACAGCAAGGGATCTATCTGAAGTAAATCACAGATGCGTTGCTACTCCTGAGGACTAAGATAGTCGCCTCATATATATATCATTATCACTACAATTTCTCGTTTAAACATGTTTCATTAAACTTGTCTAATGTATTGTATAATAATTGTTGGCACTCTAAGTCTGTAATGTTATACTTGTTATATTAAGACCAATATTATGTAATACATGACTGTCTGTGTCCAGAATAAAATAAATAATATAAATATAGAAGTAGGCTGGCAACCACACTTCCACCGAAACAGGAACTGCTTCACACTTGAAATAGGTGTAGCGGTCGTACCACATCAGTCGAACTATACTCATTCTACCAGATTCATGTTAAGTTTAACTTATATTTGTATATATATAATTTAGTTATTAAACTGGTCTATACTTACATCTTTTTCAGTCTTTTTATTTTGGAAAGATAACTGGACTTTGCTCTTAAAGCTTGGCGGTGTTCGGAATATATCTCGAATGAGGGTGTTGATATTAGAAGTTGTCTTTAAAGCAACAATTTTTAACTTGTTTTCTTCAGAATTATCATCAGCTTTCTTGCTCTGTAATACAGATTAATAAGGATTACAAACAGACTTTTGCAAAAACACTGTTTTATTTTTAATAATTATTGTTTCAATTGAACATGTTGCACCAAATTCGAAATGCTGTTAGAATCTTATGAATTTTTACTAAAAATTAAATAATTACCTGTGTAACTTCTTTCAACTTCTTGATGTAACCCTGTGTAAGTCGAGCTGTATATTGTAAACGTAGACGAAGTGCCTTCAGTCGCGCTGCGTCGGCGCTGAGCGCGTCAGGTGCTTTCCTGCAGAGAGAGTGCAGGGCGAATAAAGCAGATTCCACATGTGAAAACTGCAGTGATGGAGCCGATGTGCGAGACTTATTTTCTTCTGTTTTTTCTTCTGCATCTTCCTTTTTCTCGCCAGATTGTTCTTCGTTATCTACTGGGGCTTCCGGTAAATAATTCTGGAAAAGATACGACAAATACTATAAGTATAGTGTATATTGTGTCAGATAAATAAGACAATTTCAAAACAATTGAGTCTTGACTGGATTTTTTCAACTCAAATATTACTTCTCTGAAATATTTAAATATAATTTTTAGTACTATATATACAAATAAAATGATAAAATAAAAGATGCAGGTTTTATATTTACTAATAATATATTTATATAATCCAAATAAAAAAACAGAATAACATACCATTAATAGGTCATACACCGTGTTAATTTTTTCCTGAGCATTTTCCAGTTCTCCACAATATTCAGTGATCTCTGCAAATATCTTCAACAACTCCAGCTTGCAGTCTGTTCCTCCTTCGGGCGTAGTAATATCACTCCAGCGTTTCAAGACATATTCACAGAAGAAATTTATAAAATGGTTTGAGTCCACTTGAGACTGTAAGTAGAATTACAAAAAATATTGTTAAGTGTGGAAAAATCAGAGAAAAGGTTTGTTTTATATTTGTGTTTAGTTATAAATTTAAA
>DWNE01006786.1:0-12787 GCA_018249875.1 Cecropterus toxeus
TCCGAAAGTTTGTGAGGATGTATGTTTGTTCCTCTTTCACGCAAAATCTACTGAACGGATTTGAATGAAACTTTACAGTAATATAGGTTATACATCAGAATAACATATAGACTACAATTTATATATTTTTTTTTGTATTATCAAGTAAGTCGGAAATAAATTCAGCCCTCTGAGAGCTATCTTCGCGTACGCTGCCTAAACCATTCGAAATACACAAATATAATGTACTGTAGGATTGTTTGTCTTAAATAGTTCTAACTAAAAGTCCGCGACAGCATATATCTACCTTTTACGTGAAAGCCACTATGGCCAAAATAGTGAAACATAAATACAATTAAATTGCATACTTTTTCTGGTATATTATAATCCTTCAAACCATTTGGGCATTAGAGCGTGCCAAAAAAAATGCATTTACAGACATACATACATATGCCCGTAAAATATTACCCTCTTTCTGACGCAATCGGCAAAAAACATAAAACTAACTTTATGCTTTTTATCATAAGATTACAAAAATAAATGAATAAAATGCCTTTTCAAAACTTAAATTTTCCTGCAAGCTTATATTAGGTTTTAAAACTGACATGTGGTTCTACTTTCTTTGAAAATTGGTTTTTAGTATTACAAACTTTTAATTAATTTGCCTTGTTAGTTCGTATATGCTCGAACGTAAAGGTATAGCAACTGAATTTTAATCCCGTAAACTCAAACAGATTGAGCTGAAATTTTACATATACGTTTAGTTGGAATAACAACGCACGATAAATAAACTAATAATGTAATGATATGTCTCAATCCATTATGGCGGACGTCTTAAAATGGGGGACCATTTTTTTTAATAAACACTCCCATGATATCGCTACCAAATGAAAGGGTTTTCTCAGAGGAACACGAGAATCAAAATAACATTTTCAAATATTACTTTCAATAACATTTAAATATAAATTTATTAAATCAGAAAGATGTGTATCTATCACTGTAAGTAATCCTATAGATAAAATAAACGAGTAATAAATGTCTTAATATATAAAAAATATATATAAATATATTCCACAAAAATGCCAAAAAATATAACCAAGTACTAGTGTTTGTGAATTCATGTAAATTTTTGGATGTACATAAATTCTGTATGAAATAAACGGGAGAACCGCCTTTATTGTCGTACTGCATAAATAGAACAAGGTTGATATAGTTGTTTACTTGGCCGACTTGCACGGTCAAGGCCTTGCGAAATGTAGTAAATGAAGACCTAATTATTTGCCACTATATGGTTATTGGATATTATAGCGGCATAAAATAGATACATATATATCTATCTACTTAATGTATCTTTGGCTATTTTGGTAGATTAGCTGGCTCTAATAAACCCGTGTTATACTTATATCGCAGATGTTATACAGCTTTGTAATAGATCAGTTTTCAGTATACCAACATATTTATGGATTTCAGATAGCACTTATTCTACGAGAATTTCGATTGCAGTCATCCCTGGAGACCAAAACGTAGGTCCAGCGGTTGCTTCACTTCTAGAATATGTCTGATTATTTTTATTTTGGAATCAAAAATAAATTAATACAATTGAATTGACTTTGAAATTTGAAAACCGATTAAGAATTCTTTTACTAGGTACTTAAATTTTACTCATTTAAAGTAGATTAAATTTTCTATCAAGTTACACAATCAAGGCACAATTGTATGTGAAGCACCATCCGCACTACCACCAACCAAAAGCGTGGTGCTTTTCGTTGGTGGTAGTGCGGATGGTGCTTCATCATAACCTTTGTTGCCTCATAATAGGTGTTAAACGCTGTTGTGTGCGTTTTATGGGTAAGGTAAAAGGTTGCCCCGCCTAAAAATGATTGAAGATCCGGCTGCTGAAGAGCCTGGTAAGGGAGATATAATCCGAGGCCTTCCCTCTTAGTCCTCAGGGGTAACAAGGCTTGGCTATTCTCAAGTGAGATTGATTTTATCTGGGGTTGACCACAGATGACCATGGGCGACTGAAGCCAGGTCACCATGCAAGACACCTACCATCAGTTGAACTGTATGCTCGTTTGCTACTTCCATAGGATATGAACTAAACTATACGAAAGGAACTGAATATATTGCATATTGAAAATAACGCCATCTACGAACAGTACCCCGCTCTAAGTCGAACTAACACCGCAGCCCGCTTAGTTTTGTTCGAAACTTAATAGGTAGTTCCGACAATTATAACAAATAAGTGATAAAAATTATCGCTTATTATCATATTATTATTATTTTATTTTCTTATTATCTTATCATCGCCACGATTAGGTTTACCTGCGCCTATCGATGTTTCACATCAAAATACATTCCAACAAATATAACGTTACATCTATAATACCCCATTTATGAACACTAAATCACTTACTAAATATACTTATAATTCACCGTACAAAGGAACAGATTTCATTATGATACGCCGCATATTGGGCCGTCGAACCTACTCGTAGATTAACTTTTAAATTTAAAGCGTCTATTTTAGAACGTATAAAAGCGCATACATTTTAAACTTCCTTAAAGTAGGTGCAGTGAATAGAAGAGCGAGTGTGCACGCGGCTTAAGCCGGCTCATACACACAGCGCTCCAATATGGCGGCAAACAGAGAAATTTAGACCAGTTCGCTGTCCTCTAATATCAATATTCTGTTATTGATTTTTTATGCAAAACACATTTAAATGTAAACTTCATACGGGTTATCGATGTAGTTTGTAGGAAAATTTAGAATATTGTATATTAATGTCTTAATGAAAAACTAGGAAGAGTTATGGATAACTAAATTCATTTTAACTTTATGGTCACCATTTAACCATCTGTGTTACCAGTTTTACGAAGCCAAACCAACCAAACGATACGAAGATGGCCACCATAAGTTGTAAATTTAATGATATGATATAAAGTTAATGATATGAGGTTTTTTAATTTCTTTTTTGCTGATATTTTTACTTAGATAAATGGATCGTGAACTCGATCTATGATTGGCTCAAATTATCGGCTAAAAGAAAAAATCGCATCTTCTGTACCCTTTACATATTAAAATATATCAATTCCATGATATACACGTAATTCTAAAATTGCAGATATCTTAGAAAATTGTAAATTTAGACTTATATTTTTGCGGGTACATCGTACGTAACAAATATTTATAAACAAATATTTTCAGTAATATAAGTATGCATTTGACTTAGTTTATATTTCTAGTCTCTTTGTCACTACATTATTTTAGAAATAATTCAAATGTTATAAAAAATTCACTACTAACATTTGTATCAAACTGTGACATAAATACCTATTCATTTTCATATACATATTTATACGATAAATGATACATACGATAAATGATTTCAAAGCAATGCAACGTAACAACCGTATATATACTCGTATAATGGCTCTAAAATTTTACAAGGAAATTATTCCTCCATATAAGTAGAATTTGAATTCATAAAACAAACAACAGTCTCGTTAAAACACATTTTACAGACAACAAAAGCAATGCTTACAACGAATAACTGTGGCGCTAATGTTAGAAGCGAAATGTTGTGACTAGCGTAAAAATATTTCTCTACGTTCCAAAGAATCTAAAGCAGTGGTCGGCAACCCGTGGCCCGCAACCATTACTTGCGGCCCTTGGATTTTCCTAAAACTCTACTTTTGGTCTGCTGGACTGTCTTTGGTTAAGCCGTTTGTTTGTTTAAGTAGAATCGTCTCGACATTTTTTTGTTGTTACAAATGTTTTATTCGCCTTAAAATTTTAGACACAACATCCGATTGCGGTTGAACTTTAATAGCTATTATGTGGCCCGCAGTGCCAAAAGGTTGCTGACCACTGATCTAAAGCGTTGTCAAATAAACAGCGAAGAACACAACGCAAAACACTGCATAATAACATTACTGCTGCCCCATGTGAATACAAAGCGGACCACGGTACTGTAATCCATTGAATGTATCACTATGTCCGTACTCTTATCTTACCGAGTATAGCTGCGCCAATCCGTTACCAATATTTAGGTGAAATACAAATTCTTTACCCAACTATTCAAATGTGGACGCTATCTCCTGACCACTAAGTCCACGTTTGGTGCAAGCGACGCCAATTTTACAACGTTTTACTGCAGATAATCCGCATGATATTGGAAGGCCCGTCGGTGCATTCACTGGGCTGCACAAAATTTTCTATAAGGATAAAAGCAAACAAGATAGCCATCGAATTAGGGATGCCATGTATAAAGTAATTAAAACAGGACAAAATGTTCTTATAATTTCAAAATGTAGCTAAATCTGTCGCTATTATTACACACGTTTATTTTAAACACAACATTATAAGTTACTAGAAAGCAACTATGTTATAAACTACTTGGATAATTTCAAGCGCCGGAAATACAGTTTGTATCCTGAGACAAATCCCAGGAAACCTAGATTGATGGGAACCCTACATGGAACTAATGTTACGAAGCCGAGCTATACATTCCTTCGTATTAAACTTAAGCGACACTGATTCTACCCAGCTTCGGGATTGAATTGAAAATAGTATTATCAATTTTTGATATTTGTCTGCACTATTGTTGTCAGACGCTGACCGTGTACAATTTCAGAATTTGATTCAATATTTATTTTATCAGCTGCGGTCTTATTTGACATTGGAATACTTTATTGGTTTTCACGTAAAATGTTTTCAAAGTTGTATTATGTTCGGATACAATAGAGTGACCTTATTCTTTTATTATTTATCAAAACGTATGGTCGCGAGTGTACCTAAATGTAATCAACCATTTTCATGATCTTTCAGAAGCATAGATATTGAGTGTTCTGGTTTCAAGGACGATGGTTTTGTCCTGTAAACATAAAAGTCATACACATCATTAAAATCAAGAATAACTATTTTTACTTAGTTTAATTAATCAATTTCGTCATCAATAGTTAACTCTAGCAAGATTATACAAAGTCTTGCAAAAATCTATCATATATCCACTTCAGTTTCTAAACAATAAGTTTAATCTTCTCATGTAATTGTATCGCATCTCATGTAAATTGTATTACATAACATAAAGGAGAAGACGAGGTAGTAATGCCGCAAAGGCTTTGCTTCTTCTCATAAAGAAACGAATTTAATCCTTGCACCGATATCGAGACTTACTCGGAAACTCACGCACAAAATGTTTACATTCCTATACAATTCATTTCCAAGTTATTCATTAAGCAAACTGGAAAACTTTACATCGCGTTTGCCAAACGAATAAATTCCGGAGCGCATTCATGATGTAAAGTCCTCAAAAAAACTAGCAAAGCTTTGCAAATTGTAAGTAGGTACGAAGGCAATACGACCGCGTTGGTACGAAACGTTAAAATGCTTCCGTTTTTGGCGTCCTCTCAAGTTAGTTAATGCTCCCAAAACAACGCTGCGAACACACTGATACGTACTCGGCGTAAAGTTTGGACAACGCTTGTTCTGGCCCTTTATTGCTGTCGTTGTTAGTAATAAAGATTCTGTTTTTTTACAAAAGTCCCTGTTAGTGTGTGGCGTTGTTTTTCTCAATCTGAATCTGAATCTGGTTAGTTGTACTGTCTAGTTACTTTTTAAGATAGAAGAACCAATGTTCGACCGGGGAGGTACCTCCGCCGGCTTGCTTGTATATGACGCGACGATCTTAGTCCTCAGAAGCATTTGAAGTCGATCAGAGCGACTTCAAATAAAACACCTGTTCTATACGAAGTTGCTTTCAGTAGTTCTTTTCTACTGGCGATTGTCACCGCTTACTATCAGATGCACTGTATGTTTGTTTGCTACTTCAGTCTGAAAAAATTCAAGGTAGAACCAGAACCGTTTGACTTGAGGTACTACCATCAAACCTATTTCTAACATGAAGCATTTTTCATCTTTATTCAGAGGAGTAGAAGCACATCTGTGATTAAGTACAAGTACACAAGTACAGATACACTTTTAATAATGCTGTATTCTCGTTTGCTACTCAAATTTTATAAAATAAATCTAAATTATTCACCGTCACCTATCATTTTGTTTTGACATCAAAATTATACATGAAGGTGAATTTAGATTTTTTGACATGTTACAAATAGCTCTCAGTTTTCGTATTCAAAAGTATTACATTGGCATTTCTGCAAGCTTTAAGAATGTTTCATACGCGCCGATATATCTGTAAGCTCGCCTGTTTTTTTAATGGGCGACAATTATATGTATGACTCATCTCTACTCTTCTGTTTTGACATAAAAAAATTTGGTGAGGAAGACTTAATTAGATTTTTGGTTGTCATGTTACAAATAGCTCAGTTTTCGTATTCAAAATTATTTCCCTGTTTATTTAAAAGCAACAAGCCCACATTCATCATCTAATGTAGCATTGTTATTACCACCAAAAATTCCTGCTTACGGTTGGCGCCCAACGTGGGTCATCTCTGCGAGCTTTAAGAATGCCTCATACGCGCCAATATATCCGAAAGATCTTTTGTTTTTTTTTTTTTAATGGGTATCAATTACATGTATAACTCATCTCTACCTCAAAAATGGACATAGGTTAGGTTAAGTTACATTTGACTTCTATTGTTGATATTATAATACCATAAAAGTTCCTTTTTCATGATTTTCGCTTACGCGTTTTCAGTATTCACCGGTAAAAATGTGACCATTTTCTTGTATCCACGGCGAAAAATAACTTTATTTGCGGTTGTAGTCCGTACAAATAAACAAATTCTGTTATTAGGGCGTCAGCTATTTTTAAGTACCCGCAATTTTTGTATTTGCGGCATATATATACTAAAATTTTCGCGGACAGAGGACTGACAAGTTTTAATACGTTAGATAGACAGTAGACATAACCTAATTGAAGAAATTTATTTGAGAGACAACTGGTTCAATCTAGTACGAATAAAGTGGACCATAAGGTCAGCCAGTAACCTAGTCAGACGTTTTAGTGAACTATTGTGACCTGGTTTACGTTGCAGATTGTCGCTCGCAAATGAAACCAATTAGTTACTCACGCGACAGCTTACGCCGGACATCGCGGTCTCTTTAGGCCGGTGGCGTCCAGCACGACCGCTTTTAATATATTATCTCCGCTAAGCAAAAACAAGCAGCGCTGTTTTCGCTATATTGCAGTATCGTTGCTTCCGAAACATTGAGTTTTGTAGTGCCGCATTAAACGTACAAAGGGTACAAAATATTGTCTATGTTATTGTTCATACATTTTTACTTGTTTTAAGATTTAGGTTTCAGAACTTTTCTAGAAGAATATCGTTTGAACATTCTTAACAATATCATGATATCTAAAATTTCAATGTTTCTCTCTACTAATTTTATTTACTTTTGACTTGATGTGTAACTGCGTTATCAATTAACAATTTATCGTAACAAATAACACTTTTCTGTAAAGTCCGGCTAAAGAAAATTGTCCTTTTAAAATTACATATCTTATTTTTATTATGTTTGTTTTTTTAGGGTTCCGTACTCAAATATATAAAAATGGGCCCTATTGCCTCCGTTGCCCGTTAGTGTGTGCGCCTGTCACGGACCTCTGTCTCTCGAATGTATTTACAATAGTCCATTAACTATTAGCTTTCATTTGATACCCATATTGTCAGGATAATAAAATAAAGTCGTCCTGCCTCCCCTTTTTTCTATTTAATACTATATACATATTCAAGACTTTAATTATATCTCTATGAGAAATGCTACGCGAATTATTTTAGTTATCAATAAATTTAATCCTATTGATATGTTCAAGACTTCATATTTTTATAAGAACGCTACTCATGACATTATTTTCGTAATAAATTAAAAATATCTCAATTACCAATCTGATGACCAATATAAGATCTGAAATTTATAAACAATTATCATGTTAAATTCACATAATTAAATTAAATTCACGTATTTAAATTTACATAAAACAAAGGGTCAGTTCCACTACGCACCGCACGGTGCGTCAGCGATCACCAACAATTAACGCTGGGCTATAACTCACTCCCACTGACACTTGCGACGCTCTGCAACACATTGCAACATCGATTGTAGTTACTTTTAACCTAATGTACGTGAAACTAGGGATGCTGAAGACGGTCTAGATTTTCACCAAACTACTAATTGAAAGTTTTCGTGAAACTTAATGCTGCTTCGCTAGATGTTTTCGTAAATATTAATACTTTGACCCTCAACTGATGAAAATAGTTGTCTGCTGCTTAATCCTTCTTTTAAAAATTAAATAAAAATAAGAACAAAACAAAAAGATGCGTAACAAAAATATGAAAAAAATGAAATTGCAAGAATAAAATGATAAAATGTTAACTCAATTATTTATCGATTTGAATGTGTTTTTTTTATAAATATCTATCATTAGTTATTAATATTACTTTCACAAATGTGTATTATGTTAGGTAAAGCATTAACAGAAGAATACGGATGGTGTCTATCAAAATATGGCACAGTTTTAATAAGCACCATTTTTGCGTTCTCCGCCTTATTTCTGTTTAGAACATCACTATTTAACACAGCACACAGTACAATCGCAGTGACACGCGACCATTTCTGCCATGACGCGCCACTGTTTGTAATTTAAATTCGAAATTTCCATAGTTTATTGCAACTTAAGAATGCAATTTGTTAACGTAGGTAAGACGACTGCCCACGATTTATGTCCGTGGCTGAAATTTGTGTGCAACGCGTTTATTTATGCTTTAGATGAATACACGTTTATTTTTAAATCGCTACAAGATTTATGAGGTGACTGGTTTCTATGTAAGTTCTAACAAATGACTGCAGCAAGAAAATTAAAATATCACAACTTTATTCCACTAAAGATAAATGCTCATTGTTGCTTTGTTCTTAAGAAACGTACTTTTTATTTTATTATTTATATCTATGAAATGGACGGGTATTCTATTTAATGTCGCTGTAGCCTATGGCCGTTTGAACACATAATTTGATACATACTCCTATAGGGTCTGAGTTAGAACGAACACACACGTAACACTAAAATAATATGTATGATCGTACCATACCAAACATTCCATACCCGTACCCAAAAAATACGATCAGTTCTTGTAAGAAGAAAGTGTGCGACGAAAAACGAAAAAAGAAAGACGAAAGTATGACAAAAACATACCATTTTAAGAAATCTGTAATTATACGGTGCACTATAAAGACCAGAGTCTTACTTGAGGTTGCCCACAGTTGAATTGCTTATCCCCGAGGACTATAAACGTCTCACATAAGTATGTCTCCCTTACCACACTCTTCAGACCAGAACATAGCGACGCTTAATGCTGCTGTTATTTAGTATAATTAAATACACAAGCTTATTGCACCACAATATATATATATACAAAACATATATTCAAAATTTTCAATATAATATCAGTTCCTGTTCTCAGTAAGTACAAATTAATTCTACTAGAATTACGTTAAAGCAACGGTATTCGTTGTAAAATGGAGCCCACGTTCCTCAGGGCCTCTAACCGCTACAGCTTGATACGGTCCCATAATCTCATTAATATGTTACACCCACGTTATTTCGAGTGAGCTTGCGAAAATTAAATGAATTGTTCACTAGATTATCCCACGGATAGTTATTAAAACACAGTCGGCCGGTAGCCGGCGTATTTACCCTCTTCTCACCTGAATAGTTCCATGGAAGGCAATTAATTCTCGCAGTCTAGTCACGAAAATTTTTCATTTTAATTAAAACTCCAACCGGTGGATCGTCGGCTAATTAACCCATTAAAACACAGACTCCTTTCATTTTGTCTTTTTTCCCCCTCAACGTTCACTTTCTTGTGATTTTCGAAATGAAAATGAAAAGGCGGAAGTACTGGGAACCCTTTCCGATGAAATGTAGCGATATTCCAATACTCACTTAGCGGTCCTTTTTACTGACCAACTTGAGGATTTTAACTACCCTTTATAATTTTAAACTTTTTGCAACACTGAATCGAAAAGGGCGTGCATTTTGCTTTGTACTTGGGCATGTCGTTCTAATTTCACAGTTGACGGAGGCCACAATCATGAATTAAATATTTAACCGCAATTTAGTAAAGTACTTATTATTAACTAGCTGTTCCCGCGCGGCTTCGGGCGCAATAAAATAAAATAATGTAAGTTTAAGTTTCATTTCAGTGGATTGATTTTAACGAAATGATAATATAACTAATAAACTGATAGTTTAATCCTTTAAATTCAATACTTTTATTTTGCGATTTTAAACACACAGACAAAGAGAAAGACACTACTACATAGCCCTCCCTACTGAAAAAGAAACTTTATTTTTTAGTATCTATATAAATTTTGATATGCCTGGATTGGAGTATATATCCATTTCTTCGCATTGTATTGTATGATTGATTGCAACAACCCACGAATAAGACTGCAATCTTTGTAATAACAGTCTAAATATAATTAACACTACGATGGAACGGTCAAAAACCATTTCGATCTACCGACCATAATTACTAACCATTTATAACTATAACTTACCACCCCCATGCTTGTTATGCATACCTTCTTGTAATTCAAGACTTGAACGTTAACCTTTTTAAGGCATATGTATTCTGTGTAACGCAAAAGTTAGCCTAATCAGATTTCTTTTGCCTCGAAATTTATGAGAGTAAAGGAGAGATTTTATAAATCATATTTATGATAAAACCCGACGTGCGTAGCAAGTTACAAAGGACGTGTTTTTGTTCCACCATCCGTCATAAAATATATGCAAAGTTAATAAATGTTATGAACATCAAAGAAGAATTGAATAGCCGGCTAAATGAAATTTCTTAACGAACAAAGTAGGTGTCGGGTCCTCATCAAAATAAGAAATTTGGCACAACGTCGCCAGTTAATTAAGGTATTAAAATATTTCACCAGTTTCAGTTTTTTTTTCATCACGAAAACACGAAGAAATATTTTTAGAATAATTACCTACTCGGTTTTCGAGTGCTGCTTTGTATGCAAATAACGGTCTGAAAATCATTTGTCGTGTATGAAAAGCGTCTAGTCAATGGGAATTAGGCATTATTTTGTGTGGAGCTTTCGTTGTGACGTAGAAAAAATATGACAAAAAAAGGGTTTTGTTCACATCGAATGGTGAAACTTGTTGCCGTCATAAAAGCGTCGGCGAAACTCCCTAGACAATGGTTCATGTCAGACGAGGTAAGGGCACAGTTAGCGTGGCAGCGGTGTGCGGTACAGCAACAGTTTATAAACAAGGAAGATCCGAAGATCCGACGACGTAGAACTAAATTATATGAGCATTATAACTTTAAATACATAAATATAAGGTGTATTCCACTTTGATCAACCTGGTATTATCACCTAGGTGTTCAAAGGCGATTCATTGGTGTCCTTTGATCACTTGAGACATAATCACCTTTAAAAATATATTATTTCGGTATCATTTAATTAACTATACAAGATACGTAAAATAGGTTCCTAAAGTCGGTTTTGTGACACCTACATCTTAAATTTTTAGACATATTTTTGACGCTTTCTACACTCATAGCCCCACACTGTGATTTTCTCCTGTGTCGTGGGTGCCATGGACACACAAAGGTGAATACACAAACACCCAGACTCAGAACAGAAATCTAAACTCATTATTCAGATGCCTGTCTGGCCGGGAATCGAAGCCGGGACCCACTGCGCGTTAGATCGGTTTGGTAACCGCTCGGCCACGCGGGTCGTCAAATGTGACCTTACCATCCATCCATGTCTATGATCACCTAGGTGATATCACCAGGGTGATCAAAGTGGAATACGTCAAATATAAACATTTGTCTGATATTGACCGAGGTAATGTTGCCAGCATTCTGGGAACTCACCCACGAGACAGCAATTTGGATGCAGATTTTTATATTTCATTTGGAAATTCGTTTCTCTGAAAATTTATTTATTTTTTATGTATATAGTTGTTAAGTTGTTTAAGGCGGAACTATGGGTCCTTTATATCTATGTTATTGACAGAATGTTGGACATGACAATAAATAAATGTAACATACAACGGATTTTGTAAATATTACCATTAATTCCAATCGTGAAACGTACTGACATAAATTAATCACTGTAATAACCAATAATAATCATAATATACTTACTCCTTAGTTAATAACACTTTAAATATACTGTTGAAAGATTATATGATAGTGAAGCAGATTATCCTTTATGCCAAAATATAAACACTAAATCCATTAGGTGCGACTGAGATCGCTTTTCGCATCGCCCTGTACGCTGGCAGCGCCCTAAGGCCGCGTGTACAAAGCGAGTGCCTACAAGTACAGTCAACAAGACAAACGGGTAAAGCTGCGATCATCTGAATGACGAAGCAATTACGTGCATTCAGCCCGGAGCGCAGCAGTCGGGCCAAGTGGTGAGATTGGTTTCAATAAAAGCACAATCCCTCCCCCCATGTTTTTCTTTCATCACTCAACTTTGAACGGTGTTATGCAGTACCTGTCTATCACTTGGACAGTGGATAGTGTGCTTAATGTTCTTATCTTGTTTCAGGTACCTTCACTGTTTGGATTTGGTCGTTGCTACCCTTGTAAGTTTTATATAAAATTATTATAAACTTTTTTAATGAAAACATTTTGAAATTTTGTTACTTACTCGTATGTGTTATGTCATAATCATAATCTTTTTATTGCATAAATATGGTATTACATTAGTACAATTAATAAAGTTCAATCATATTTCACCGGGTAGGGTATGCAATATTAAGCGCTTGGAAGAAACTATTTTTATGAATTCTATACAATATTAAATACAAAT
>DWNE01006787.1:0-12787 GCA_018249875.1 Cecropterus toxeus
ACATTATAACTAATAGAAGAATGGAAAAAATAAATATAAAGAAAAATAAAAAATAATGTAAAAAAATAAACATAAAATATTTACATTTTTATATACGCAGAAGAATTAATATGAGAGGTAGAATTCCTGTTAACATAACACATTTATAACACATTTATGTTAATGTTTCTATCAGAGTGTAGTCAAACAAGTATGCAGTCCATCTGATGGTAAGTGGAAACTGCCGTCCATGAACATCTTGAATCAAACAATTGTGTGTGAAATTCACACACGGCAAAGTGATTCTGAAAAGTAGCCACCATGATATCGAGACGGATATGAAGCAAAAACCGATTAAGTAATTACTCGCTAAATTAAGTTCGGACATCTTATTTTGTATATATAAAACTCGAAATAAAAACATTAGCGTGATTCAGAAGGAGATACAGCGCCATCTAGTTGCAGCGCCGATAACTGCTTTCGTAACGCATTGCATCGTTCAAAACACTGCCATTCTAAAGCGGTTACACTTCAAAAAGTCCTGCCAAAATCATTTCACTTGGCTACACTCGTGACACACCCTTGTTTGTCAGGTATTTAGCGGGACTAATTGTGATTCGCGGTAGGTCTCCCATGCTCGTTGGTTTCATCAACGTAACTGTCTAGACAATTATTAATGCCTTTGAGAAAATAAATTGGATCTTCAAATTAGTGCATAATTGTAGAGAATAGAATAAATGCTTTTTTATTTAAAATTATTTCTACTTTTTTGATTAACTACTGATAAGATTTAGATTCAATTTACTACGCTGATAAGCTCTTAAATATATATATTGCCTTATATTTAATTATTAATCTATTCATATAACAGGCAATTCCGACTCACTGACTTATATATCAACGCACAGCCGAAACTTAGAACCTTGAAATTTGGTACAGGGGTTCCTTTTATCGTGTAAGTGAGCGATAAGAAAGGATTTTTAGAAATTCAACCTCTAAAGAGCGGTTAAAGCTTGTTACACATAATCCAATAAATAGCCTGATGGTTAATCTCAGCCTCTGATTCGAGGGATCCGAAGTTCAGATCTCAGGAATGCTATCTTGATTCTTTCATGTCATCTCATTTGAATTTAAATATCACTTGCTGGAACTGTTAAGAAACCTACTAAAAATGAAGAAGCAATTTAGACTTTAAATCTTTCTAATATTATAAATGCGTGAGGATGTAGGTATATGTGTTTGTTATTACTTCACGCAAAAACTACTGGTCGGATTTCGCTCTGTGAGACACAGGTTGTTTATGCTCTGGATTAACACATGGGATACTCGTTAACGTAAATCATTAACGACAAACGTGCCAGAAGAAAGAAATATAAAAAAATTAGGGAGCTAAAATGTACAATGATTTACCTGAGATCTTAACTAATACTTAATCCTTTATATAATTCAATAAAATTTTGAAACAATACATCTTAAATAAAAACTTTAAATAAAACAAAGACGAACGCCGGCACGCGCTTACACACACGCACACTCACAAACACACACACCGGATAAAGATTGTACTTGTTTTAGATTTTAAGTTTCTCATTGAAGTGACCAATGTATGGCTTATGAGAAATAAAGAAACTTTATACCGAAACCGAACTGGGCGGACCTGGGTGAAAAGCTAATATTACATAAGTCCAACCTTTTCTTTACCTATAACCAAAGATACATATAGAAACTGAATACCTAATACAAGTCATGACACAGCAAGCAGAACTCAAACGAACAGACAAACACGACACAACTGCGTCGTCATACTCCCTTCACTGGTCCCGCTGCGCCTTTATATAAATTGTTGCTATCATTCAACTCCACTTACTGCTGATGTCGATAGATTGATCTTAAGAGGTTTAATCGAACGGTGTACGCTTTATTACATTTTATTTGATACTTACATTTGACTACATCAACTGTAGATGTAAGTACATAAGGATATATTACCCGACTGCCTCATCCGAAAATATTGTTTTTTTGGACGTTTTATGCCATTATATTGACATTATTGACATTATTTATAGCCAAAATAGGTTGAAGAGGTTTCCTAAACAACTAATACATATCATTTCATCTTCTCTGGATTTTTAATTTAAGAAGAATAGCTTAACTTTTCCAATCAGCTGTCGATTATAGATTAATCCAGAATATACTACTAATTTCTTAGTATGTTTTCTATGTATGTTTCCAGTTTGTACTGCGGAAGCACTAGCTATCATAAGTTAGCTTGTTAGTTTGTTAAAGGATACATGAATGAGGCGTTACATAGCGGTAAAGGATAGTCAAAGGGTTATAGTTACGCAAAGAAGACTTGTATTTATTTCTGTGCGTGGACGCGTGTGCATGATCTTGACCCGACTGCGTCAAGATTGTAATATTTTTCGAGTGCATGTTTGTTTGTTTGTATGTATGTCCATTTCTTTGGCACGTGCTGCAAAACAAACTTAACGGCTGTGACATAAAACCTATCATTGAAATCGTCTTAGTTTGCAGAGTAGGCAATATAATTGTGTAGAAATGGTCTGTAAATAGGAAAAAAGGGAATTCGCGGCCCAGCAACATCGGCCGTAGCTGGTGTTAACGCATTCGACGTCTCGAGTGGCAGGTGCTCCTATTAGTGGGATCGCTCATAAGGCTAGAGTACAGAAAGCATACGCGACATCTAGAGTCCTTATAAGGAGTTGATTTCCTTTGGCTTTGGCTCCTTGGGCTCATGGGACTGGGAAAGAGTGTCTTTCAGCAAAATTCCCTCTTTGGGGTCTCGTGTGCTTGCGATAAAATGGCTGGGTAAATGTTTTATCCTCTCTGATCCTTACCGACACAGCCTTCTCGAATATCACTACTTTGGTTGCAAGAATCACACCGCCTGCCTAGACCTGGCTTTCTCGACGATAACGCGAAACATGGTAATACATTAAACCAATCACTAGGCTTAGAATATACTACTAATGTAGTACCGAAATCCCATAATTATCTATTAGTTACAATCATACTATTTGAATTACAATATGAATCCTTACTAATTATAATGTTGAGTAATTTACTCGTTAACCTTTCTCTACGTTTCTTCGATAGATAACTAAAATAAACTCCGGCTAAAATCGCTGAAATTCCTAATCTTGAATTAGGCAAGCACACACTCACAAACCCTGACCCTAAAGTTGTTTGGCAATCTAACGCCTCCAAATATGCGCGAGATAACTCACCTGCAACTACAAACAATCCGAGACAGGTAATCACATGCAATTTACCCAAGATTAATAATACCCCTTACGTTGGATGTCTGGCATCGCACGCGAGGCCGGTGCCTCGGAAAATCACCTATATTACAACTGGGTAAGGTGCAAAAGATTGTACCACAGAGAAACAGTTCGGTCATAGAATGTTTAGCTTTTGTTTAACATTATCTCCATTTTACTGTCTCGTGCTAGCGTCTGAAGTCGTGTAGGTGGTCGGATTGCTGCGGAATTGAGCGGACAATTCAGAACTATTATGCCTTTACAAGCAACTTGCCCCTTTGGGTGAGCCGGGCTTTAAGTCTAACGAGCTGATGCTGAACTATTCTATTGATGTCATATTTATACGTTGAATAGTTGGTAAAGGCGAAGAAAACGGCTGAGTAAAAATATATCACTCTTAGAATCCGAAGATTAGTTATATATTTTTGGCCGTTAACACTTTAGCTGCTGTGTTTGCATGAATACAGTATCATAGTACAGATATACATACATTTATTCGATATGTAATCATTAGAGACGGCAACATATCCGGTTATTAGCAGATGTCATTGAAGCATATGTGATATTTTATATGTGATTGGTAACAAATGCCCATGAACGGCATCTTAGTTCTGGAAACCCTAACACACCAGAGTTAATAATGGACCCACGTCAAAATTTACAACCACGACATTTAGGTATATTCTAAGTTGATTTCATCGTTATTTTATTCTGCTTTTTAAACACGGAGGAAACATATCGGTTATCTTTGGGATTTTCCAAAGTATTTATATTGTATTCTTTGATAGCCAAATATTTAAATAGATTTTGTTCTGATTATCCAGTTAATAATAGTTAAGTACCATAAACGTATTTCAAACTCTTACTTAAAGTACAGTCTTACTTACGAATACATGCGAATTTATAGTCAAGTAATTCCAAGTAGGTGAGGTTCATATTGTACTAGAAAACCACAGATACGAGTATATGGAGCTAGAAGCCATTTCGAGCACAAAATCTATTTCAAAGTCCCCTTTAGGCGAAATATCAATCCCTCTATTTCAACAATTCAGACAATAGAACATTTTCAAAATACATTACACTAACTGACCTGCGCTTTGTTCCAATATTCTGAATCCCCCATACATTTGTTTACTCGGAATTCAGGCAATAATTTTGTTTAATAGCGAAAGGTGTGGTTGCGTAAAATTAGAGCGGTATTAGAGCATTCTGCTCGCCACGACCTGCGTTTTTCACCGTACCCACATTCGCACAATGGGCTACAATGCGGCTTAAATGGTAAACGATAATAGAGACCGTTGACTGGTCCAAGTTTGAAGCGCAAGCTATTCAAATTAATTAGATACAATTTATGTACAACTGCAAAGTTAAATGGAATTATGTATCATTACATAATAATTAAGATTATTTAAACTTTTTTGACGATCCTCGTGTTGGAGCGGTCACCATACCGGTCTGACACGCTTTGGGTTCCGGGCTTGATCCCCGGCCGGACAGTCACCTACCTGAATGATGGATTTAGATTCTGTTCTGGGTCTGGGTGTTTATGTATTCGTCTTTATGTGTCCATGGTACCCACGACATAGGAAAAAATCCGAATGTGGGGCTTTGAGAGTGGAAAACGTGTTTTTTTAAACACTGGTACTAAATATTGGTACTTCAGCCGTGTAGTATCGATCTTGAGTAGCACTACTTCCTCTCTTCTTGTAGATATCGTAGGTGGCTACTAAGGGACAACATCCAAGAGATGGACAGCAACGGACGTTGGATGGAAATACTTGTATTATACTGCCAAAATAATCATTATAGGTTTTTTTTTTAATTTTATGTCGTAATGAAGTAAAGGCGTCTATCATTTTGTCAGAAATATTTGTGTGTGTGCGTAAAAGTTAAATGCATGATACTTGTTCTAATTGAGGGTATAAACTTTAAAAAATCATGAATCTAACTGCTTATGCCTTATACCGCAAACCATTACAGACCAATACTTCACCATTATCTCTCCATGGTCTCTTGTCGCCAATCGTTTCATTACCAGCTCATTGTGGTGTACAACATTGCAACGTCTATTGATTCTGTTACGCCTCTTATTAAAGAGCTGTTTAACTTACTGCAACCTGTTTTTATTTCTATAAAAAATACAGACGAATTGAGAACCTCCTCCTTTTTGGAAGTCGGTTAAATAGTAAACAATTTCTGAATATCTATGGTTTTAAACTGTTTTATATTAATGTTACAAGTAATTACTTATTCTGACGTTTAAAATTTTTTTAAACATCTATAAGCGCAGGTAAATCTGAGGGTTGGCGTGGCGATACTTGAATTTATTTATTTTAGCGCCATCTGTTATAAATTTTCTAATCTATTAAGTATGGAACAAAATTAAACGGGCTGCGGTTAGTTCGACTTATTGCGGGTTACTGTTGATAGATGGCATTATTTCCATTGTATGTTTAGTTCCTGTCGCAATCTTGTCTATTATGTATATTACCTGCACGAACACGATGTTTTACATCTGGCAGACGTCCCGCATCGGCTATATTTTTTAAACATAACGATATACAATTTCTAAGTTTTGTATGTTCCAAGTTTAAATAAGTTGACTTTATTCAACTAATATCTTGTAAACATCGATTTACGATACAATCAACGTCTATAGCACTTTAAACAAGCCTTTATTATCTATGCCACCCATAGAGCTAATTTTAAACAGTTTACCGTTTTAATTGACGCGGTAAATTAAAATTTTATCTGTGGCAGCGGTCTTTATCGTGTTTCGATTGCCTTTATAGAAATAGATGGGAAAATTTGTCCATGTTACCCTTGCCACTTAATAAAATTTATAATGTAATTTGCAAGCGTGAATAAGCTCAAAATAAGTTAAACGGTAATTTATTGAAATCCTTTATTACTTTAAGTATAAGAATATATATAATAAAGGATAGAAATGACAGACAGACATGAAGATTCTGTAAGGGTTCCGATTTTTGCCATTTGCGTGTGCTTTCATTACAAAAGTAAAAAATATACGTGACGAATAGACAACCTCTTTCCTTTGGGAAGTCGCTTAAAAATTAAAGAATTGTACGTCCGGGTACACAAAAAGAAAATTATGGTCACATAACAAAACATTTTGTCATTTCATAAATATAACATTTAATATAAAAAATGAGTGTATTTTTAATTTGTATATAAAACGGTTAAATTTCTACGGTCATTTTATTTACTAGATTGCGTTGCGTGTTAAACAGAAAAGTGCTGAAGTGTGCGAGCGGTAAACAGCGTAATTACGCGCTTTCTCCTCGGAGTAATTGTATCTTAGTAACGTTTTAACGAAATGATATAATGCTCTGTCCACCAGCAGATTGGATAAGTGCTGGCAATTACAAGCGACCAGCAGGTGCGCTTATCGCAACAAACGTAAGGTATGTAAATACATACGTCTGTACGATTAGAGCGAATCAGAGGCAATTTATGGCGCTACGAAATCGCAGGGCGATGTCGCAATGCGACGTTTGAGATTGATTCCATTTTACTATATATATTTTACTACAGGTTTAGTTTAATCTAGGTATTGTATTATTTTATTATATGTGGCAAACGAGCATGAAGTCCACCTGATTGTAAGTAGCCGCTACACCTATGGATATTTGTAACCAACCCCAAATAATATCAGAATCTTGCTCAGCAGCAGATGTGTTGCTTCCTTTAAGGACTAGATTGAAACGCCTCGAATAAGTATCTTTCTTTTACCACACCCTTCGGACTAGAACACAGCATTACATTACACTGTTATTATGCAGAAACAGGTGTAACCATGATGCTTCCAGACTTTAGCAATAAATACAAAATAAAGCCTTTAGGATAACTACGAAGTACTTCAAAGGGCAAAAGTTCATTATTATCAGAGCATTGAATCTCGGTATCATTCTAATGGTACACAAGCACACAAAATAATCTATCCACCAGCAGGTTGACTAAGTGCTGGCAATTACAAAGTAAGCAACAGGTGCGGGCATTTAACAGCGTAAAGTTATGTAAATACCTACAACTGTGCGGTTAGAGCGAATCAAGAGCGATTTATGGCGCCATAAATTTGTGGAGCAATGTTGCTGATATTAAATTTAATATTTTGGCATTATAAACTTTTAAATCAGTTATTCGAATCTTGCAGTTATCTGTAAAAACTGTTAAAAAAACTACAGTTTTACAACTTGACAGTTTTTTATACAGTTTTAACAGTTGGAGTGGGCGGGGATCAAGCAGAATGCAGGAACACAAGGTGGGGTAGAATCGACACAATAGAAAAGGTGTTGTGACGATGTGGTCAAATACTCGAAATAATGACAAGCCCTGATGCAGAATAGAAAATAAAATAGGGGGAGACATTTTCTCATTTTGACATTTGTAGTGAGAGAACGTAACTTAAAATCTTTTTTTAATTATCTCAATAGGCTCTAAAAGAGCGACGCATAGTGTCTAATAGAGAGAGGCTTTGTCTCTCTAGAAGAAAAGAGAAAAAGGCATAAGTTTTAGGATCTATTATGTTCTTGGAGTTTATCGCTACATTATTTATGCATGTTTATTGTTTAACGAACACTAATCGTCAATATATAAAGTTAACGATGATAATTGTATTTTATGAAGTTATTTTGAAATATATGTCCAACATTTATCCACATAAGCGATAAATAAATATGTATATCAATTTTAAAACCTCGTATTGCTATAAAATACTGTATCAACGGACGCAATAAACTCTATAGGTACCCCCATTAAATTTATTGAAGTATTATACTAACAAACATAATTTATTTCAATTTGTAAGCTAACTGCGTGACATGGCATGTAGCTAACTGCTCTCTTTTTCAAAAGCATTGCCATTATTTGTACTATAAAGAGGACCATTTGGATACTTATAGATAATTTTGTGTGTTTGTGTTTTGTGTATTATAGGATAGCGTATAATTTTGGTGTTTTATAATGCTGTTAAACAAACGGTTATATCAATATATTTAGATAAATGGTGATATTATTTTCTCTGTATGACATTTAATTTGTTTTTATATACGTAATATATATGTATATATATACCACCAGGCTATACCTCATGAACCACGATAGCTAGACTTAGAAGTACCAACGAATCTGAGATTGACTTTAGATAGAACCCCTGTTCTATATGAAGTTAATGATAGCCATGGCTAAAAGACCATGAAGGTTCATCCGGTTGCTTGATTTCTCCTC
The DNA here is from genome assembly GCA_018249875.1 of Cecropterus toxeus. Taxonomy (NCBI): domain Eukaryota; kingdom Metazoa; phylum Arthropoda; class Insecta; order Lepidoptera; family Hesperiidae; genus Cecropterus; species Cecropterus toxeus. Next base: position 8,508 of record DWNE01006787.1, read on the forward strand.
TGCTTCTTAAATCTTAAAAAAAGCAGTAAAATAATCCACATCTATATAAACGGTCCTAATGTTACCCAGAGTAACGAGTATTTGCTAAATTGTCTTGGTCACAATGACTTATTGTGGCCCTAAGAGCTTCGTACACGCACAATCCTTAAACTCATTTATTTAACAGCGGGATTTAAGTACCCATAATACATTTTGCATCGCGACACGTAATTTAGTTCATAAATTTGATAATGGCATAATTATTTGTACATGAGTTAATAAAGACTTTGTCAAAGATCTCAGACTATATCTTTGACAGTCTAATATATCTTTGTAAATTCAGAAAAACAAATATGATTAGAAATTCGGTGTCCATTATATACTTCGGCAATGCATTGACTTAAGGAAACATATCATAACAAAGCTAGATTTATAGCCCCTAGAACTATAAAAAAATGAGGTCCAAATAATAATTGTTTTTTACCCTGTGCAAAAGCACGCTATCTACATTTTGAAATCAAAAATCATGTCTTTACGCATTTACTCTTACGAAAACACACTACAAAATTATATAAATTCACGCTACTTAATCAATATACACATATTTTTGCAAGATCTGCGCACGCGCATTCTGTACGCAGCGCACGCGCCAGATTGCTTAATTGGCGCGATCACCACGACTCGAGTATCCTCTTCCAAGAAGTAAATGATATTCATTTATATTTTATCCCATCCGGATTTGGAGTACTCTTTACTTATTCAATGCTTGAACTGTTAAGGCTATGTTATGTTTATATATTTTTATAAGACAGAAGTAGCAAACGAGCAGCAGTCCACCTGATGGTAAGTAGTTACTGCCGTCCATAAACATCTGTAATCAACCAGATAAGATCAAAGTCTTATCCGAGATTGACCGCAGATGCGTTGCTATTCCCTGAGTACTAAGTTGGAACGCCTCGAATAAGTATGTCTCCCTTACAGCCTTTGAATCAGAACGCGGGAACGCTTAACACTACCTATTACGCAGAGATAGATGTAGCGGTGGTGCTTCTGGAGTCAAACCACACAGATCGTTCAGTACAAATCCTACCATCACCTACAATATTAAAACTGAATGTTCATGTGTGTGTAATCTTACAAGTATGTATGAATAAGTGAATAATTAATTACACAGGCTTGTGTTCCTCATTGTTCGCAAGTAGTTAAACGAATATCAAAATGTTCGTTGCTTGCTTGTCTTGATGAAATAATATGAACTATGTAATCGCAGTTCTACGATGCAACTTTTACCTGATGTAAAGAATAACCATCCCCTCAGAGCTAGTCCACACGGCGCGTTGCGTTTCCTTGCGTCGTCGCAACGCAAAGGTTTAGACGCATAGCCGGCCAAACGCGCGCTGCGCCACCGCAGCGTTACTACGACGTAGTAACGACGCGACGCAATGAGTACGTCGACGCAGCGCATCGTGTGTACACTATGATATTTAGTATGTAAAACGACGCAGCGACAGCGCTACGTCGACGCAACGCAGACGCAACGCAAAAAAATTATGAATCAATTTATTATTATTTATGCATACAATTTAAATACAAAAAAACACAAGTACATAACGTTTCTAGAATATTAGACATTATTTTATAGATACAAGGTATGTAATTTTAATTTAAACTACTTTGTAAGCAAGAAGTAGTCCAGTTTGTGTAGTTTTAATCGTCCATGCACTTTGATGAACAGTCAACACGATGAATGCAGATCACCCACAACAAACCCGATATGGTATTTAAACTGTACTCGCATAGTAAAAATCTTTTATTTCTTGTGTAAGTAATGGTATAAATATACCACAATAAGCCATTCATACCACCACACGGAAAATATATGACCTTCAATTCTTTTTAACGATTACAGTAGCGAACCACCTACCACCTAGTACCACACAGGTACGCCACGAAAGAAGACAAGGGTCACCCCTAATGAAAGTTTGTCGACGACAAGCAGCAATGCAATGCAGTAGCAGGCCCATTTTAGTAGATGATTGCCATCAGCCCGATAACGCATCATTAAGTGATATTTTTATCGAATCGAACGTGTTAACATCAAGTGGATTGCTTCAACATTAAAATAATTACGTTATATATACGATATAATAATGACGCGTCCAGATTTTCCAATGAATAAATTTACGGCGCGGCGGCTCGTGCGCGAGACATTTGCATTCAAACTGTAAATTGAACAAATTTGAAATTCATTGCAACTTCAACGTTTAGGGCCCGTTCCCACTGCAGTGAAGATCATGATCCACTTGTATCACTCACATTAAACATTTCGTACACAAATTCCCAATTATTATTTAACATATTTACTACGATAATAAGCACCCTGTGTTTTCAAAATTTTTGCGAAATCCGACAAGTACTTTTTGCGAAAATAGAAACAAACATACATACATCCTTACAAACTTTCGTATTTATAATATTAGTAAGATTGTGATTCTAGTTCCCAATAAAACTCAATTAGTTTTCAACGCCCATCCATTTCATAAACTTTAACATTACAATTCATATCATTAAAAATAATACTTCAATTTTTGTTTAGGTTTTAAAGTGGCAATAGGGTCATTGATGTTTATTAAGGTCATTAATATTATTGGACATGTACTTGAAAGTCCAGTATGTAAATGTTACGCAAAATCTACAGATCATGTTATGTCATTAACTAATTATTTTATAAGATTATCTACCTGTGACAAAGAATAAACGCTCTTACTGTAGATTCATTCAAGATTTAAAGATTAACTCTTTGCGGGCGGGGACGCTCGACGGTAGAGCGTCACTGTAGACTACAAATTAATATCTGTAATACAGTACGCAGTAAAGAAAATGTGCAAGTAGCAATTTTGTATTATAAAATTTCCATGGGTTTTTGTCGTTTTGAACGATAAACATACGCCAACCGCAGCGCGAGAATTGGGCGACTATGCATTCACATGCATCCGCGACAGTAAAAATACTTGTGCGGCTATTTGCCGACACTCGTCCGCAAAGGGATAAATGCCCATTTGCTACTCCTGTAATGTAAAAAATATTGAAGTTATTCTGCATCCGCATTTGGAATGTCGTCACTTTATAGACAACACGTGTGTATATTTACGTAAAAAGTTCGCAATCGCAAATGATATTTTCGACGTTGATAGCTTATTCTCCAAAACTTGTGAGATGATTTACATCATCTAAAATTAATCAATTGTAACTAACTTCAATTAAGATATCTACTTATTTTCATGGGAATTAATAAATGTCTATATATATGAAGCGATCATTGAGGACCCAATGTCGGTCAGGCTCAATTGCCTCTTAATCACATAATCAAACAATATTTGACCGTTGCGAATGAACGTGATAGCACGTTAATGTGGACAGAGGCTTATTACTGCGCGGATTGCGTGTGATTTGTGGTGAATAGACATTACTCGGTTCCGATACGTGAACGCTAATAAGCTTTTGATAATAAAATGCTGAGTGTTGCAAGTACTTTATTTTTATAATATAATAATAAAATGATATTTTTTCTCTATAACATTTTTTTTCGATGAGGAAACGTTCATAATGTATCCAACGCCATGGGAACTCGGCGCTGCGAAGAGGACTCCGGAATCTCCAAAGGAACCAAACCTGAGTCCTCTGAGCGCGTTTCCCTATCGGGCCCCAGCCAGGTGAGCAACTAGGCCTACCGCACCATCTGGTCTTTACGACGGTGTGCGACCAAACATGCCACTGTCCTTCCCGGGATCCCTTGATTAGACGGCTCGAGTTTTCAGTCTTACCGCCCGCAATCCTGGAAGCCCCCTTTTAGTCACCTCTTACGACAGGCCGGAAATACTGTTCTGTAAATAGCCCTGTTCTCACCCCAAAACCACACGACCAGACTTGATGTTCATCTGATACTAATATTTCAGCCTAACCTAACCTAACTTGTTCTAGTAAATTGTAAATGGCATCAGTCAGTTAATATTGTGCTTAATTGTATAAACACTGTGATCTTTTTATAGAAATAAGTACATAACTAAGGTATACAGTGTGCAGTCCCACTAATAATCTGCACAGATAAAAAGTAACCAGCTGTCAAGTTTGTCGCCATCGAGCCACAGAGTAAAAAACGACGTGCCCTTGCAAATGACCAGTAATGCGCGCCTGGCGTTACTTAGCAATTACCGGCGCTTCTCACCGATAAACCTAAGATTCAACATAATTTTACAAAGTAATACAATTTAACTGCAAGCAATTTAAGTTTTTCAAATCGT
>DWNE01006788.1:0-12785 GCA_018249875.1 Cecropterus toxeus
CATCGGGCTCCACCCAGGTGAGCGGCTGGGCCCACCGCACCATCTGGTTTTTACGACGGTATGCGACCACACGTACCAGGTCCTTCCCGGGGTCGCCTGACTAGATGGTTCGAGCTTCCACTCTTACCGCCCGCTACCCCAGAAGCCCCTTTTAGTCGCTTCTTACGACAGGGAGGGGATACCGTAGCTCTATTCCGATCCCGGAACTACAGGGATGAGATCCGCTTCTACCTGCGAACTAAATTGGAATACCACGGTTTAGTATGTCTAGCTTTTCATAGCACCATCAAATTATTATGGAACATATCACACTTAATAACTTTAAAACGGCAACAATATTGTTTTAGCGTCATTATTCTACCATTCAGTATTAATAACTCAAAGCTAACTTATTATTGTTATTACTTATTATAATTCCTAACTTATTATTAGCATGTTTTGTGACGTAGATACCAAAAATTATATCAGTATCCTTCATATGTTGGTTTCATTTATTTTCGATAAAGCAAATATTATGTTAGGATACCAAACATAAGCTTTGAATTTTGTTCCACAAACTGATACAGCTATACCGTTAGATACCGATTAAAAGGGTAATTCTCATTTGTGTTAAATGCTTACCCCAATATAACCATAACTGTCGTGTTATTTAGGTATTAAAATCTTCATAACACAATTATCTGTATAAAATGTATCGGTTTTAGTACAGTTATATGAAATTAAGCATTTTTTATATTAAAAAGAATATGTACATAATTTTGTTTGTAATTCGTAAAAGAAACCGAGATTTTTGCTTATAAGTAATGCTATTATGTATACCATTCTATAATAAAACACCGGCCTAGTGCGATTTGGACTCGCTTACAAAGGGTTCCGGACTATTATCTTTAAGCCCCGGTCCCTTAATAATTATTTTATTTTGGTTTTAGTATTTGTTGTTATAGCCGCAAGAGAAATACATCATCTGCAAAAAAATCAACCGTCCAGCTATCACCATTCATGAGATACAGCCTGGTGACAGACAGACGAACAAACGTACAGCGGATTTTTAGTACATAATTAAGTATGAAGTAATTCTGACGTTTCGGTGAAACATTACGGGTACCAGAAGATCTATACTTGAGGTAACTATGTTAGTCCTCAGGGGTGGTAACTCATCTATGATCAAGTTTAGGTAAAACCTCTCTTCAATACGTTTATCATTACAGATTTTCCCGGGTGATAGTGACCATTTACCATTAGATGGGCTGTATACTCGTTTGCCAGTTCAATCTTATAATAAAAACATAAATTAACCATACCGTATTGAGTAACGCAAATGTTGTTATAGGATAACATTGTTGGTGTTACTGTCCAAGTTTACTTACACGAATTGGTATTCATATAACGCACAGTCCAATGGAGCGCACTCAATGCTAAACGTTTCCTCCATTCGCAACTCCGTTAATACGCTCGTATTAATTTAGGTGCATAATATACGGGTCTCAGATGGCCTGTAGTGACCATCCATTATACCGCAAAGCTAAGGATAACTCCATAATATCGCAACACAATGTACTGTAATGTACTGCAAATTACTTGTCATTAGATCCAAAGCTCGTTTAAGCCAGTAATTAATTAGACGGTTCATTTACAGTTGGTGAAGCAACTTCATCAAATTAAACTCTCTCGAGTTTGAATTGTGTTCAGAGTAGTTATTGTAATAAATAATGGCGGAATTGGGTCAGTGTTAATAAACAGTGAGTGTTTTTATTGGTTATCAATACTTCTTTTTGGTTAATTTACAAACATGAGAAAATTTATTCATTTTGATCTTAATGTTTGTTTCTCGGCTAAGTGGTTTTTTAATAAATTAATTGATTATTGAATGTACATATCAAATTCACCCACTTATTTCTAGCGTAAAGCAGTTCTTGCGTTTTGGTGGAAGAGTGTTGTAGCCGGCTCACTTATATATGAGGCGACCATCTCAGTCTTCTGGAAAAGCAACGCATCTGTGATCAACTTCAAATAGAACCCCCGTTCCATATGGAGTTGCTTACAGATGTCCATGGGCGGCAGTGATCGCTTATCATCAGGTGGACTGCAAGCTCGTTTCCCAATTCAATGTGATGAAAAATATACATATATTATCAAATATTTTACTAATAAATTTTCTTATTTTTCTGTAACAAAAGAAAAGATTCCTGAATTAATATAAAGTAAAACAAACCCATATCCCATATTGCAATATAATCTATTTAACAAGAGTAAGTATCCGCGTTTTATTCATCAAACAGAATTCTTTATGAAAGACGTATCAGTTTATTTCTTTCCTAAAATACAGCTGTACGTAAAGCTACTCGAAGCTGTTTAAATTTATTTTTATTAAAAAAAACGTGTAGAAGAAGTCCTTTCACAGGAAGTCTCTCCACATCAGTATTCCGAGCAGCATTCGTTGGGAGGAAACAAATTCCCAAAATTGAATTTTAGGAAACGAGTTGAATACGACACGGAGTACATAAACTGGGAAAAGGAACGAGATTTTTATCATTTTAACAATAGCTATGACCTAGTTGACACCAGCCGCCACTCATCCTGTTATCTATCCTCACAGCCGCGGTCGTGTTCCAATCAGATTATCAGACTCATCCTCAAATAATTATGTGCAACACAATTACTTATTTACGATGTATTCCGATTACTTCGTAAATAAGTGATTGTGCTGTTATCAATCACACACGTTTTACGGATCGTTTAAGTAAGAGTTCTGGCGTTATACTAAACATATAATTTATAAACATCAAAGAAGATATTTTACGACAAACGAAATTAAATATATTCACGTAGTAAAATGTTATATCAAAAGCAGAAAAAAAAGACTTTCCTATTTCCATTCATCGCAATATTTATGATTTCAAAGTACTCATAATATTGCGGGATTTTGTCGTATAATGAAACATATGGTTAAAAAAACAAATTATTAAAAAGAATGACCAAATATGGCCAAGGGTTCCGTACATTATCTATAACAAACGGCAAAAAATCACATAAATAAATAGGAAATATAATATAAAAATCAATAGGAATACATAATTCGCGAAAATTTCCACTGTCTAATAATCATGGTTCATGAGATACAGCCTGGTGACAGACGGAAAGTAGAGTATTAGTAATATGGTATCGTTTTTACCCTTTGGATACGGACCCCTAATAACAAGAAGCAATTTTTTCAGAACACTGCATCTCCCAGAAGGAATTATTGCGAGGAGCAATGCAACTAGATTATAATGGATCGTAACTATAATCTTTGATGGTCGAATTTAAAGAACTGGAGTGCAATCAAACTATTATGAAATTTACCTGAAGCTCGCTGACAGCTTCACAAATTGCACAAAGGAGGGAATTTAGTTCTGTTCAGAGGGATTTAAGCAGAACTTTTAATGTCACAGTTACGTCTTCCGTTATTTGTACCAGATCATTTGATTACTTTAAACTACTCCTGTTTAAGCCCTGATACATTATTATGACGGCAGTAAAGAAAATTACTTAATACTTAATAGATGTTTTTATGAATAATGTTATTTTTAATATTTTGAGCGTATTCGGTAGACTAATGTAAATCATTACTAGTTCAATTTTTGGTTATCTGACCTTCTTTCTTATGCTCGACTTACATGTGCCTACTGCATTCTCTTTCCAAGTTTCCTTTTACAATGCTTTATTTATGAAACATTAATCATTAAAACCTAGTGGTACCTATAAGTATAATATAATTTTATTTTCTACAAATTCTTAAATTCGCGGCTTATTTATGAGGCACCATCACAGCTCTCATAAATAGCTACGTATCTCTGATCGTCCTCAGATAGAATTCTTATTCTATATGAAGTTGCTTACATGTCCATGGGCAACAATGACCACTTACCATCAGGTGGACTGCATACTCGTTTGCTATTTCAATCTGTTTAGAAAAGTATTTCTTTCATCGTATGACTAGAACATTGAGTAAGTATTCAAAACAAAATTCTTGATAAGAAACATTATTACACGAAGTTTTCCAAATTACGTTGTCTGGTTTTCTTTTAAACCTCCAAAGTTCTAAAAGACGAGCAAACGAGCGAGGCTGCTGCCAATTCTCTAATTGCTAATGTTGGATAAGAGATCTTTCTAGGAAAATCTTTCCCACGAACAAAAGCTCAAGAGAAATAAAACCAAAATGCCGCAAAGACTAAGGTTTAAATATGCCATTCTCATCAATTTTTCCAATTCTATTACATTACTTGAATTTATTCGAATAATTGCCGTATCTGTAATTAACTTTTAGATTTTTTCAAGAAAAAAATCTAAAATTATTTAAAAAGTTTGTCATCAATTCAAGATATGTAACAACAAAAATATGTTCTATTTGTATATATATATATACATATCAATATCTATACGTGAATCGTGAGATGTCTTGCACATAGTGAATCGATTAGATTGCTACTTTGAATAAAAAATTGCTTTAAATTGAATAAGTATAATTATATTACTTAATTTATTATAAATCTCAAATGAGATTTATAATAAATAGAAATTACAACTATTTATTCATGTGCGCCAAATGATTATGGGTTTCTGCTTAGTAATTGTTTTAAAATTTGGTCGTGTCGTAGATAATATTCATTGAACAATATTAAGCACAATCATTTTTGTCATTAACTACTTTATAAATAAACGAAACCAAGTAAAACTGAATCGGTTCACAGTCAACAGTGGGCGCTGTGCAAGCAAATCTTCATTCAGCGGGCGATATGAAACGTCTGACGGCGCTTTATTGATGGCCGCATCTCAAAGCCGTCCATTGCAGTTTCTAGGTTATGATTTTTATTACGTTTGCTTTTTAATTAAAATGGTATCTAAGTTAGATGAAACAGCGTGCGTTACTTTTTTATATAGTATTTTATCTCTCGTTTTCATAATTATAATGTAATTAGTCGCAGAAACTTCATTCTAAAAGTAGTTCAACAATGTAATTAATGAAAAGTTATTGTGTAATTAGTTGATTATATTCTGTTACCAAATAAATGTGGGTTCTGTTCATGCGCTTTGTCTTGCATTTTGTCGGATCACATCAGCACTTTAATATGTTCTTCAACACAATATTGGTGGTGCAAGAAAGGATACTTGTCTGCGCAGTGAATTTTTAAAAGTTAGGAGACTGGATCTAGCCCCATATTTATTTTATTCAAAATACATTAATAAAACATAATGATATCTCAATATATAGTAAACTGACGATGCAGGTAAAAACTTTACAGTGCGCAACACTTTTTGCTCACCCACACTTATAATTGGTTTACCAGAATTATCAGAATTTTGTTCGTATGTATTGTATGTATACTTGTACATCGGGATATGCAACTTCGCAAACGAAACATCATAAATTCGTCGGGAGAATTCGAGTTTTAGTACCGCATTAAATCGCGATGCGATGATAATGGAAATTTGAATCAATTTATACTATACTAGATGTGCCAAGCAGTTTCACCCGCGTTTATTAGAGAACAATCTATTAAAAACAAACATAGCGTGATGTTTTATAGCCAAAAGCCTTCCATGATAAATTTACTATTCACAAAAATCATGACACTAAAATATTTTTTCAATTCAAACCAGTAGTTCCGGAGATTAACGCGTTCAACCAAACAAACTGTACTGCTTAATAATATTAGTATAGATGCTTAACATGTATTACTGTCTGTCCATAATGAGCATATATGCATAGCTGTATAGGGTTCACCAACCCCCAGAAACAAACCAAAAAGAGCCAATTATTATCATTAAGAAATTACTTTACGTGTAGAATGTGCGTGCAAGTTTAAAAAAATACAGTGTTTTTTTTTAAATACGTATGTCTTTCACCCATTTTCAATGATTCACGCTTACATTACGATCATTTTCGTGGTAAAAATATTAGTTTGTATACCTAATATGCATATTATGCTTCTGAGACCCGTAACGTAATTTGTCGCTAATTTCATCGCTGCGTTTACCCGTTTACTGTTAAACAAGCTGTAAAATGACAGAAACTGGTAGACCAATTTTCATAATTGCCTAATTAGTATGAGGAGGCAATTGCAGAGGCTTCAATTATGTTTATTCGTACGAATAGATACAAAATGGTCGATGCATCCGAATATTCTATACCGCTATTTGTAAATAATAACTGAATTACATTGTTATTTTGTAATGAAGGTGGTATAAATCTTTGGAGTGCCTCTCCGGAGGCATCACCAACACACCTTTTTTTCTAATAAGATCAGTATTCAGCGCTTCATTGTTTTTATCTTGAAGGAGAGATCTATTGACGACCCGCGTGGTCGAGCGGTTACCATACCGATCTAACGCGCAGTGGGTCCCGGGTTCGATTCCCGGCCAGACAGGCATCTGAATGATGAGTTTAGATTTCTGTTCTGGGTCTGGGTGTTTGTGTATTCGTCTTTGTGTGTCCATGGCACCCACGACACAGGAGAAAATCCTAGTGTGGGGCTATGAGTTTAGAAAGCGTCTGAGTGTAGAAAGCGTCTATTCGGGGCATTCTGTAACGTACGTACACGTACGTTAATTAGTATATAGGTGTAGCAATGCAACAGTGGTCAACCGCGAGTAAGACCTTAATCTTATTGGAGTCAGATGTCCGTAGATGACACCACCCATACCACTATCAGGTGCACTGCATTTTGTTTGCTACTCGTTAGCCATTTTAATATAATGGGGAAAATTAATGATAAAGATTGCAGTCAGCACCATACAACTAAACTTTTTGCCTGCGACTTAGATCTTATTTTTGGATTTTTTTAAAAGATTTAGCCATTATTTACGTTATCCTTGTCCTCTGAACTTTTTATCCCTGATACATTTAATTTTTCCGTAAAATGCTTCTCCCTGAATTTTGACTAAGACGGCACTTTAGGACATTTTAGTACTAAGACGGCATGTGTTAAAAATAAATACGCAATATGGTAACCAAAACCAAACAACAAACAGATAACTCGTATTGGAAAATTGATATTCAACCGGCATTGCATCCTGCGTCCGAGCCTACAGTGTGCCTGCACTCAAATTTATGTACGCGTCAGTGCACACAACACGTGCCTGCAAGTGCTGTAACGTGAGAATTTTGTAAACGATTAGATATTCAAAAAGCAAATTAGAATGAATCAGCTGAATATTCTTACGAGTAATTCAATATATTAAACTGCTATTATAATCGCATATTTTCAGTACGTATTTTCCGTTATATTTTAATAGTATTTAAGTAATTGTATATTTTTATAGTAGTTTATTTTACAGGTTTCAATTTATACCCATATTGTTTTAAAAATAAAGCAAATATTACTTCTCCCTCCTTTTACTCACGTGTACATTATTTACAAATGATCTACAAAAAAAAAAACATAAAACATAAACATAAACCCTTTCTACACTCATAGCCTTACAGTAGTATTTTCTCCTATGTCGTGGGTGCCATGGACACACAAAGACGTATACACAAACACCCAGACCCAGAACAGAAATCTAATCATCATTCACTGTTTCTGTTTGGCCGGGGGTTGAACCCGGGAACCACTGCATGTCAGACCGGTATGCTGACCGCTCCATTACGCGGGTCGTCATATATCCTATGTCACTATGCCAACTAAGACGATTTCAACTATACATCGACGATACAATCCATCAAGCGTCCCTCTGACGCAGTGGGATAAAAGAAATGGCGAGTAAAAGTCTTAATTATTATACACCAAATTGCTCGGATTTACTCTGAAAATACGCAGCAACTAAATGTATTATAAGAAGGGTTATTTAGAAGATAATCAGATTTTAAAATACATCCATTTACCGTCAGATGCATGCTCGTTTGCTTCTTTACTCTTCCTACAAATTAATACCCAATTAATCTTATTTTTATGAATCTTTATTCGTCTTAAGTCTAATAATAAAGCTACAGAGGATTTTAATATTCCATCTCGGAAAGGTAATAATAATTTAGCCATGGAAAATAAATTAATTTCCCCCACAGCTCTGGCTAATTACAGCGTTATTTATGGTAACGATATTTTTGTGTTACGAAGCATTTAAGTGTTCAACGCCTGCAGCATAGAAAACGTATCTTTAAAGGAACGTATCTTTAAAGCTTAAAATTTTAGAAGTGACGAAATATTGCTCATACGCTTAAATATTTCGTATCTTTACGAACATTTCGCATTGATTAATGAAACATATTGGTAAAAAGTGGTATAATCCTTTAACGTTAGATTCCCGAGGCACCACCGCCATTCTTATTTCTGCTTAATAAGAGCAGAATTAAGTAACTATGTGTTTGGTAACAAAGACGTCATCTGAGACGTTTTATCTCGACAACAGGAGTAGCAACAGATGTGTGACCAAAATCATGTAAGACTTTAATCGTGTCTGGAAAGAGAGATGTCCGTGGTGCTCCCTTTACCATCACTAAACTATATGTTCGTTTGCTTATCGTGTAATGAAATAACACAATTTTTCACACCTAACTAAATTATCCTTAAATAAAATCAGACTGCAATATTTAAGAGGGTATTAAAAATGTTTCTAAATCTGTATCGAAACTTCGATACTATTTTTAGAAAAGATGGTAGTATCCTATTAATTAATTATTATAAATCAATTGTAAGGCTAGAAGCCAAATAGTTATAATATAGCTAGGGCAATGTAATTGTAGATACTAGTATAATAACACTTTTGTTACAAGCTAATTTTAATTTTCCTATTTACTGCCGATTTATTTTCCGATTAAAATCAAATATGTACAGTTTAATAGGTACTATGTACCTACCCGTAGGTCTTGAAAAACACCACCCGTCTTCTTCCCGTAGATTTCATTGGAGGCGACTAAGAGACAAAACCCGGAAGATAGCCAGCAGCGTATTCCAGTATCATCAACACTTATTGCAGTCACCAATATGCATGCTAGGTGTGGTGATTATTAACAAAAATCTCCATTAGAATACCTTTGTTTAGAAGTGAATGTCAAAAAACTATTAGTTTGCTAAAAGTCAAAACCCGAAAGTCAACTCATCGCCGGAATGTGCTGAATTGTTTCATGTCAACTTACTCATAATAAAAAAACAAGTTCGTCCTTTATTCAAAATTGTAAATACAATTTGCTATTACTACTTACATTTTATTAAGGTAAAGTCCATTTTAACGTCCGTAAGATGACTTATAGCTTGATACGAGTACTTAATACAAAATCTTAGAAAATCATTTAGTTTCAAACTAACATTAACTAAATAAATTTAGGTTCATTTCTACTCGATGTACTGGTTCTATTTACCAAAAGGCCAAAGAATTGTATCCGCAGTAGTTGTGTCGTAGACTCTTTCTCCAAGATTCAATTTTAAAAATTGTTCCTCTCGCCGAGTCGCATCTCGAATATAAATGGCTAAGAGTTATGACTAGCGTTGCCTAAGTATTGTTCAACGAAACTTTGAATCTTCTTACTGATATTTGAAACAAATACTTAGTAAAATTTGTCCTGTTTTCATTTTAAATTCGTATTTTTACAAGTATTTGAAACGAACACTTGGGCTGTAAAATTTATATTCCCTTTATTTAGAGTTGAAGATGTCTAGTTTAGCTTCTAAATTAATTCGCAATTATTTTTAAGTACGTTTTGTAAGTTGATCTAAATTCTTCAAGTAGATTGATTTGGAGCTGTTAACTTTTTGACCTTTTTTAGAGTTCGTTAGCTCATTACGAAATAATAAACCCCTTATAATTTTCATCCTATCTGCTGCTCTATCAGACCCCGCCATGTTTATCATCATTGCGACAAAAATATAAATTGCTACAATAAAATAAAATTAGTTCCACGTACCTATAATAGGTTTGTTATTGGCGTCAAATATTTAATAGAACTGAAAACTGATTATAGAACCATCAGTGAGTTCACTAACGATTATATTTAATTTCAAATATATCGAAAGTGCGGTACGCGTACAGTTGTCACGGAAATTGAATGCGATCGAGCACGGACACTGACAGAACATGACTGACATGCTATATGTCCATCACTCGCGCGCACAAAGACCATTCCGTTCCCGTAACATTCGTTGACAAGGTTCAATTACGATTTTACCATTTCACTTCAATTTTGGTTATTTTTTATAAAATTGAAGTAAAGGTTTGAAGGTGGTGGAAACTTTTGTGGTTCGATACCAGAGGTACCACTGACACGTCGATTTCTGTTGAATAACGAAGGTTTTAAGGTCTACTATACTCTGGTCTGAAGATTGTGGTAAAAAAGCATACTTATTTGAGGTATTCTAACCTACTCAGCACCAGCAATAATGCACGTGTACGTGTGGCTGACATCAGAAAAGATTATCATCTTTTTGGGATTCATGACAGATGTTCATGGGTATCACTATCAATGTCCTCTTACTATCAGGTGAACTTCTTATTTCTTTTAATGTAAAACGTCTAGAAGCACTGGTTTGATTGTTGGCGTGGCGATGCTTGCATTTATTTTACTTTAGCGCCATCTGTTATACATTGTGGGAACTAAACAAAACTAAGCGGGCTGCGGTGTTAGTTCGACTTAGTGCAGAATACTGTTTGTAGATGGCGCTATTTTCATTATGTTATATATTTAGTTCATATCTCATCATCGCAATTTTGTCTTTTATACATATTACTTGCACAAACACGATGTTTCACATATCCCAGCGTCCCGGTTATTTTATGTTTTTCGTTTGCTACTTCTTATTATTTACTCTTATTATGAAAAATACTTACTGTAATCAATGTCATAGAAGCAAATACATTGATATATATTGTAAATACAATTTTAAACGTATATATTGTAAATATAATTTTAAACGTAATGCAATTCTAGATTTGCGAATGCTGACACTGACAGTTCATATTGACTGACATGCTATTTGTCAGTAAGTCGCTTACAGAAGACCGTGGCGCTTGTTCCTAACTACATTTACTGATTGGATTCGATAACATAAGATATTAACTAGCTATCACTTTTTGTGTCTTACTAGTTTGTCATTATTTCAAGTAAGCAATACTTGAAATAATGAGAAACCTTTTTTTATAAATATGAAGCAGCAAACGGGCAAGCAGCCCACCTGATGGTAAGTTGTTACTGCCGCCCAAGGACATTTGTAAGCAACATTATGTGGAACAGGGGTTCTATATGAAGTCTATCACAGATGCGTTGCTCCTCCCGAGGACTGAGATGGTCGCCTCATACAAAAGTGAGCCGGCAACCACACGCTTCTACCGAAACGCAAGAACTGCTTCACGCTAGAAATAGGTGTGGCGGTGGTACTTCCCCGGTCGAGTTACATTGGTTCTATCACCTGGCAAAGCTAGTAACACTGTTAAAACAAAAATCTAACCGCTTTATACAACTATTGTCTTGATATTAAAAGTCATCCCTTCCTCCTTAGGGGTAGCAACGCGTCTGTGGCTAATTTCAGGAAAGACTCTTGTCTTATCTGGAGTTTATGTTAGACTAATATTATCGCGGAATTTATACATTTTAATATGTTACGAGTACTCACGCATATGCGGTTTTTTTAATTTCTTTTTGCCGATATTTCGACCCAGTTACATGGATCGTGATCACGGCGAAACGTCATGTTTCGCCGTGACCACAAAAAACCGCATATCGTGAGTACCCGTAACATATTGAAATTATCTGGAGTTGATTACAGAAGTCCATGGGCGCAGTGGCCACTAACCATCAGGTAACTTGCATGTTCATTTGTTACTTCCATATTATAAAAAAAGTTACAAATGAAGAATGACAATCTGTAAAACATCTTACAGGTACAGATTGACATGACAAACATTGTAACAGTAACATTAATTTATTTCATCGATAGGATATTAAATTTGTTGAACACCTGAAATAATTTAAAATAATCAAAGCGTTAATTCAGCTGCCAGTAAATTAACACGTGTACCATAAATTCGACGAATCTCTGGGGTCTGAAGTTTTTATTGATATAGGTCCACCAAATTTTAAAATGGATTAACAAAATTCCCGAATTCCGAAAAACTGATCAACAAACACGGCCCTGTTATAATGTACCTATTGTGATACTCTAATATTTAACAAAAAAATACCTCAGTTTTTAAGTAGGGTGGTGGTTAAAAAAATAAGGAAAATTACTAAAGTTTACTATTAACCCACTTTTCAGAGTAGAGGAATTGAATTCTTCAGGAACAGCTCTCATAGTGAGAAGTTTTTTGGTCATAGTCCGCCATTTCAGCATTTGGCTTTAGGCGGAGCTTGTTAATTGTACCCGCCTTTGAGATTTTTTTTATTGTTTAGATTTCTCACACATTTATTTAGTTACACATCAATAGCTTGTGGCAAAGTTTCAAACTAAGAATCTTGAAGGACAGTATAGGGACAGGGATCCATAAGGAACATTTTAAATACAAATTAAACCTTTATACACACTTTATGATATGTGCCTCGTAGCCCTGATAAGCCCTACCAAGGTACCATACCTTGGTGAAGGGTGTGATAAAGAAAATTTACTTAACCGAGGCGTTCCAACGTAGTCCTATACGATTCACCTGCGCTCAAACTTAAGTAGGATCCTGATTTATCCCGGATAAATCAGGATCCAAGTTGGTGATCCACGAGCGGCAGTTGCAACTTAGCATCAGAATTGTGTGGGCTGCGTTCTCATTTTCTACTTTCTAAATTAACTAGTGACATCGTTAAAACATTAAAACTAAAAACCCGACTG